>SKCR01048999.1:0-39591 GCA_019454045.1 Zanthoxylum bungeanum
TACATTTTATGTTCAACAATATTTCTTTAGGAAGAATGACCTTGGACTCTCGAGTCCTTATATTATAATTGACTTGTTACACTATCATAAAGTGGATACCTAAATCTCGCACACGGGATTGACGAATTCTCTCTAGATACATGACATGATTAATGATCATCGGTCCATACCCAATAAATAGGCGGAGGTCTGATCTAGATTGACCAGTGACGTGCCTGTTGTCAAAGTATGGAGGATCACTCATACATCCATAGTGGTATCTCAAGTCAAAGGTCTAGATATGCATTTTGACTCAGGAAGATTCTTATTGACGATGGTGTGCTATCTATTAGGAATTCTTTCGGTGAGTCATTCAATACTCATCAAATAAATATCTACATATCTATACGAGTCTCCCAAGACTCATGGTTTATTGAAATAAATCATCAGACCAAGTCTTGATATACGACATGTATTTGTCTCAATAGATTTTATCAACCGACCCATATCGGCAAATCTTGACGAGAAACTTTATTTGAGAATAAACCATAGGTAGTAACACCTCCCAATGTCAATTACAAGTCTCATTGTAACTGTGTAACTACTGTATATTCCCGAGTATTTGTCTAATATATACATCACTAAACCTCAGTTTAGTTTCGTTCTAAACTAAATTAGATTGTGTGTGAGTGTGTGTTTATAATATAAGAAGTGCTACAATTAAATGAGTAATATTATGAAAAAATACTTGCTCGTATTCATGAACTTGTCATAAATACGATACATGGTACTCAGAGCATTAACTCCAACAACGGCAGAGCATTAATTCCAACAACGGCAACACGAGGGACGAAAATAGGCAGAACAAGACCATATAAATGGAGGTCTAATAGACCTCGACTAAGAACCTCATTGGCAATGTAAAAAAGTAATGGTGATAAGTGATCACCTTGACGAACTCCTCAAGTCATTATTAAAATAAAGAGTTTAGATGAATGAAGGATTGTGGTAAAGCAACAAAAATCGGGCTAAAACCAAAATTTTTCAAGGAGGAGGAAAACCAATTGAGTGCATCAAAAGCTTTTGTAATATCGATTTTCATGCCTAAGTTCCAACCAACAACTTTCCGATCAATCATATTGATGCCTTATGATACCATACATATGCAATCATGAATTCTTCTATCCTAAATGAAAGCAACATGTTTTGGAGAAATAAAGCTATTTATGGTATGTTTTCCCCCTGAGGAAAGTTCAAATACCGGGGATGGGTAAAATTGGTAGTCTATTTAGCCAAACATACATAATAGAGGTCCAAGAGCTCGGAGAAGCAGATGGAGTTTAACAAAATGACATGACCTTATTATACAAAGGAGTTCATGTGAAAGCTAAATGAGTTAATGATTGAGCAAGTTGGCACATCAACCAGGCATAGAGAAAAAAATGTTGGATTTGAGTTTAACTGAGGATTACGGAAATCGACACGATGAGGTTCATGTTTAGGAACCCGACCTGATTAAAAAGGTCAAAGAGAGATTTGAAAAATATCATCTGCCTCGACATACCGATCCGAGGAACGAAGATGAGATCACAGGCCGACCTGCATGTGTTTGGTTTGGTTATGTTATGCAGTTACTATTTTGGCATTACATAATATCCATAGTGATATTACTATTGTGTTTGATTCTATTTGGAATTACAAATTTCCAAGAGGCCACCAGTTGGAATATTCAATTCCACTCACCCCACTACTTGTGCTCGATATATCATGCCTCATATCAAATGTAAAACTTGAAATATGTGTTGGAGATGAAAAACTACTATCAACTGTTCCATTATAACCGTGTTCATATGAATAATCTGAAATAGATGATGGAGATAACACGTTAATACCAATTGTTCTATTATTACTAAGGGTGGTAAAACGAATCAACGAATCAAATTTGTATCAAATCATAGACGAATCGAATCGAAATATGATGGATTCGTATTCGATTCGTTACTAAACGAATCCTAATATTAGGATTCATATTCGATTCGTTTATTAAACGAATCAAATAGGAATATTCGTTTAGTCATGATATTATTTAATATCATAATTTACTATTGATTTACATTAATTATTCATAAATATATATATAAAATATGTAATTAATATATTTATTAAAAATATCACACCAAATATCAAAAATATCATTTTTCTATAGTAATTAGCCATAATTTCTCGAATCTTAATTGAAAAATAATAATAACTAGTAAAAGAAAATAATAAAATGAATCATAAACGAATAAACGAATCCATGAGCCTAAATTCGTATTCGATTTGTTTAATAAACGAATCGAATCGAATTGACCCATTTATTAAACGAATCCATTTTTCCAAACCCGTATTTGCTTTAAAGCAAATCGAATCGAACGAATAAACAAATCCAGACCAAAATTTCACCCTTAATTATAACTATAGACACCCATATTGTGTTCACATGAATAATCTTATTCATCATTTGAAGGCATTGTTGGGCATGTATGTTTTGTGTGGCATGCCTGTTGACATTAACTACACAATCATTTTCTTATACCGGCTATTTTTTCATACCATAATAGGTCTTCACTACAACTGGGTATTGAAATTTACAACCCTATTATTTAATGGTTTCATGGCAAAGCCAGTACCACCTAACGACTCAATCTGTTTTGTTAATCTTTCAACCTCATCTAATACTTGTGTGTATGCATGTTCATTCTTACAAGAGATCAAACAAAAATTGTTACATGCTTATACCTATGAGCCAAATCTTACAATTTATGAAAGTTCCTTATCCAAGTGTGGTGCTTTTGCATACACATGCAAAGAATGAGTTTTCTTAGCATATTTCATTCAACGGGAAATAGTCAAAGTAGACAATAACTGAACCACAGATTTTAACTTCATAACATGAAAATATGTATACATGCAATACCATAAGACTCCAACATCGAGCATGAAGAGTACATTTTAATTTCCTTCAAATGGTATACCATTGTTCATATTACCTCATTGTTCTCAAAATATTTAATGGTGTAAATAATCGAATCACATATTCACATGTTCGATTATTGTTATGTCAGCCTTACCAAATATTTCTTTCCGAACTCATTGAATACTCGCTTTATGTATATCTCAACAACATGGTTTTTGGCACTGTTAATATGAGTCGTGAGTATATGGACAATATGATTCGACTCAAACTCATCTTTTACCTCGATATGTCGAATGTTATATAATGCATGAAGTACCTTTCGAATGAAATCATATAATTTCATCTTGTGTTGGACGAATCACGATAAAAAGTTATTGAGGCTCTCACACCTTTGTGTGGTCCTTATTGATGCAAAGAAAGTCCCATGCAAGTATTTATGTACCCATTTCGTATGCTTCTCATACATCTTTTGCAGCCGAATATTTTGCTGCAGGTCTAATTCGGACACTAATGTGAACCATTTCTTGTCAAATTCATCAACATACATAGAATCTAATATTAAGTGTTAAAATTTTGACGTGAATATATTTTTTTTACATTTGCCTGCTCATTCATTTCAAGATGCCAAGAACATAATCGATGAGCACAATTAGCCATAACTGTCTTAATAGTCTTTGACATTGCCTTGTTGCCATCCGTAATAACATCCTTTGGCTTTTTATTTTCCAAAACAGTAAGGAATGTTTGCAGCAGCCATACGTATGTATCTACAGTTTCATATGTGAGTAATGCGAATGAAAACACAATGGTTCATCGATGGTGTTAAAACCAACGAGAATAATCAAAGGTTTATTGTTCATATTTTTTATAAGTGGCATCAAATGCCAAACTATCCCAAAATATTGATAGTCATATCGAGAAACACTGTCTATCAAGAATAAATTTCACAATCTATTTTCTTCATCCAATGTATATTTATATTGTATGTCAATATCTGAATCAGCCTTTGCAGCTAGATAGGTAATGATAGATTCAGTATTTGTCTCTACATGTTTAGCACGATGTCTCATGTTGAGTTGGTTTTGTAATTCCTTACATATGAAGTCAACTTTATTGAAACCTCCAACTTGGTCAGATTTGTAGTCCATGAATTGGCAGACTTTAACACCAACTTGTCCCAAAGCCTTTGCGTGGGCCAAATCAGATTCATTTACATGACGATGGGAGCACAAAAATTATGTCTCATATACTGCAGCCAACTCATGACTGTGCTGATCAATGAATTTTATCACCACATATTTACCTTCTGCTTGGTTCAAGTTAATTTGAAACATAGCTCGACACTCATTACATGTAATGGCCTTTGGTTCTCTCGGTCTTTCAGTTCTATCAATGAACTTTTATAGCCTGAAACCTTATCCAGAATGAACGTAAAAATATATTTATTATACTAAGGCATAAAACTTGCAATTTTAAGCATTAAAATGCAAAATGAAGAATTAGACATGATAATTCAGGCAATAAACATGCATTGAACATGAAAATAAGATTTATATGAAGTTAATAAGATTCTAATTATAATAAATAATTTTCATGTTCAATGCCTTTATTTGCATGTTTAATTTAAAATTTGCATAACATGTGACTGATTTGATATTTTACGTGTCTAAATTTCCGTAATCAAAATTAGTAATAAACAAGAAATATTGGCAATAAACATGAAATTTGGGATAACAAAATGCAAAATATTGCTTAACCTGATTTTTTATAGCATTAACATGAATATTTAGCTTTAAATATGAAATTCGGGGCAATAAACTTGCAAATTTCAATTTTCACGTTTAATGTCATTATTTTCATATTTAATGTCTCAAATGTCATGTTAATGCTTTATAATTTCATCACATGTTATTGATTTAATATTTCACGAGCGTTAATGCTTACTAAATTTCATAACATATGACTTATTTTTCATTTCACATGTGTCTAAATTTCAAACATGAAAATTTAGGCAATAAACATGAAATTAAGGCATTAAACAAAAGACTTTAGGCAATAGACATGTAAATATTGCCCAAATTGAAATTGTATAGCACAGTTTAACAATAAACATGAAAATTTTGACAACAAACTTGAAATTATTTCCCATTCTGAATTTTTTTTTTTTTTTTTTTTTTTTTTTTTTTGCATTAACATGAAAATTTTACATTAAACATGAAAAATGGATATTAAACATGAAATCATTATTTTCTTATTTTTTATTATTATATTATTTAAATAATATTTATTTTATTTTTAATATATATATATATATATACATATATAGCCGTAGGTTTGAACGGCTGGTTTGTTGATTATGAGCCTGGGCGTTACATGTGCTGGCCTTTGGATGGTCCTTCGATTACAGGTGTTGGTGCTCACTGAGGCCCGCACTATGTCTTGGGGTTTGGTTAGGGGGTTTTGAGAGTGCATTTAGTAGTGGTCTTAGAGTAAAAGGTCGAAATTGCCCTTAGATAAAATTTAGCCCGTACAATTGTCCCCTACTCTCTAAGTCAAGGAGTCATTAGCTTGAAAAGTACTTGACGCGTGTGTCGCCTGGAGCGTGATCGTAGGATGTAGGTGTACTCGAGCGTTTGATGCTGCCTATTGATTGAACCAAACGAAGGTCAAGTTATGAACTTGACTTTACATGGGTAATTGGGGAAGTACCCAGTCGACCGAACCGGATGATGGTTGGGATAATGAACTTAACTCTACCAGAGTCATTGGGGAAGTGCCCATTCGATCGAACCAGATGATGGTCGGGATAATGAACTTGACTCTACCAGAGCCATTGGGGAAATACCCAATCGATTGAACCAGATGAAGGTCAGGATATAAGTCATACGACATGTGTATTCCATGTCTACAACTTGACTCGACATGAGTACATGAGAGATGTCCCCGGTCGACTGAATTTGATGAGGCCAGGAAGATATAAGTCATACGACATGTGTAATCCATGTCTATAACTTGACTCATCATGAGTCCGTGGGGGATGTCCCCGGTCGATCGGACTTGATGAGGCCAGGAAGATATAAGTCATGCGACATGTGTAATCCAGGTCTACAACTTGACTCGTCATGAGTCCGTGAGGGATGTCCCCGGTCGACTACACTTGATAAGGCCAGGAAGATATACACTCGTTTGGTATCGAGGAGGGAGCAAATCGAGTGTACATGTCGTCTGGACCAGAGGAAGGTCAATGAACTAAACTTGGCTCCATCACGAGCCAATTGGGGAGTGTTCCCGTCGACTGGACCTGATGGAGGCCAAGAGGACATTCACTCATTTGGTATCGAGGAGGAACCAAATCGAGTCTACATGTCATCTGGACCAGAGGAAGGTCAATAAACTAAACTTGGCTCCATCACGAGCCAATTGGGGAGTGTTCCCGTCAACTGGACCTGATGAAGGCCAGGAGGACATTCACTTGTTTGGTATCTTTGAGGGACCAAATCGAGTCTACATGTCGTTTAGACCAGAAAATGGTCAATAAACTAAACTTGGCTCCATCACGAGCCAATTGGGGAGTGTTCCCGTCGACTAGACCTGATGGAGGCCAGCATTCACTCGTTTAGTATCGTTGAGGGACAAAATCGAGTCTACATGTCGTTTGGACTAGAAAATGGTCAATGAACTTTAACTTGACTCCATCACGAGCCAATTGGGGAGTGTTCCCGTCGACTGAACCTGATGGAGGCCATGAAGACATTTACCCGTTTGGTATTGAAGATGGATTAAACCGAGTCTACATGTCGTTTGGACCAGAAGATGGTCCATAAACTAAACTTGACTCCATCACGAGCCAATTGGGGAGTGTTCCCGTCGATTGGACCTGATGGAGGCTAGGAAGACATTCACTCGTTTGGTATCGTTGAGGGACCAAATCGAGTCTACATGTCGTTTGGACCAAAAAATGGTCAATGAACTTTAAGTTGACTCCATCACGAGCCAATTGAGGAGTGTTCCCGTCGACTGGACCTGATGGAGGCCATAGAGACATTTACCTGTTTGGTATCGAAGATGGACCAAACCGAGTTTACATGTCGTTTGGACCAGAAGATGGTCCATAAACTAAAATCGACTCCATCACGAGCCAATTGAGGAGTGTTCCCGTCCACTGGACTTAATGGAGGCCAGGAGGACATTCACTCGTTTGGTATCGTTGAGAGACCAAATCGAGTCTACATGTCGTTTGGACCAGAAAATGGTCAAAGAACTTTAACTTGACTCCATCACGAGCCAATTAGGGAGTGTTCTCGTCGACCGGACCTGATGGAGGCCATGAAGACATTTACCTGTTTGGTATCGAAGATGAACGAAACCGAGTCTACATGTCGTTTGGACCAGAAGATGGTCCATAAACTAAACTCGACTTCATCACGAGCCAATTGAGGAGTGTTCCCTTCTACCTGACCAGATGAAGGCCAGGACAATCTCTAACCTACTGGTCCTGAAGAGGAACCAGGTGAAGTCTTCATGTTGTCTGGACCAGATGAAGTTCCAAGTCTTCAGATGTATTGTCTGCGAGTTTCAAAACCACATATATGGTAAGTAGATAGAGATGGAATATTTATACCTGTCATCTGGAGAGTATGTCGGCTTGGAAAGATAGTCTTACTGATCTTTGAGGAATATCATTCCCGCAAGTTATCATAGCTCTTCATTTCAGATTGTCTTCAGTATACTGGTCTCCACTTCACTAGGCCTGATGAAGGTCTATAATTGTCCTCATTCTACTAGATTTGATGAAAGTACATGGGAGTCTGCACTCCACCTGACCTGATAGAGATACGCGGGAATCTATAATCGATTGGACCAGATGAAGGTCCGGTAGACTACGGTGTGTATTTCGATTGTCTTACAAAATAGACAGATTACTTGGAGAAAGAAGATGAAGTTCAAAACAAGGAAGGAGGACCAGATGGGCAAAATGGTATAAATGCTTTCGCAGGGTCCCATTAATACTAAAGAATAAAGTCTCCAAGGAAAGTTTTCACCTTTTTAATAATGGTTCTATCGCCCCCTCCACTAGCCTATGCAATGGTGAAGTCCGAATTTTCAAGACCCAAAAAGAGATTCCTAGCCCACAACCAGATGTCAACCTCTCGACCCCAAGCACTAGCCATCTGTCTTCTAACAGGACAACTCGATATTAATTTTCGTGTTACATGGGTGATGACAAGCGTTCATATGGAGCAGTTAGACGCGCTATATTCCACAGACGAGAGCCCAGCCAAACAGCACACCACTCATGCTACTACTGGGAAGTATCTGCTTCTGTGCTAGGCGACAATTTGCTACTTGTAAATTTGGATAAAGGCACAACAGTTACGTGCCCAGCCCGAGAGGAAGACATTCTTGATACAGGCGACAACACACATACTGTCGTATTTATCCAATCTACCTCAGTCTGCTGCATAACTTATGAGACCCTCCGGCCAAGCAAATGAATGGGTAATAGTGCATCTACTGGGTCCAGTAACTCCCAGACCACGTAGACTTTACTTCTGCATGCGAATACGCTCCATGCAATATAGTGTCGTTCCAACCCCCAGCGCTGAGGCCCCCACGGGGCAGAAGCAAACCAAGCATAAATAGGGACTATCCAGCCCCATCCTTACATGGACCATACTCTGAATGTTGGCTTGGGTTTGTTTTGAGTAACTGGGTGTCTGTTCTGTAGTCTGAAGTGTCGCTGGCAGTGTAAACACTTTGAAGTCGTGAAGAACAAAATGTGACTGGCTTTTGTGCAAGGTCGAGTGATGTTTGTCTGGGATTGAGTTCTTGTCGCTTGCTAGAATTATTGCTGCCTTGGTGATTCAGTCTTCATGGCTCAAGATTTGAGCTCACTTTAGACATGTGGGCTGCTATATTTTATGGCTTCAAGCGTTATAAAGAGACAGTTAGAGAATTTTATTTCTGGCTTGACAACAACCGATGTGGGATTTATGAGCTTCGTAATTGGGGTTCTCGATTTTGTGCTTAGGTTATAAGCCCGGTCTAAGAGTGCAAGTCTCCCTACCACACGAAAATGTTTGCTCAATTGCTCATATGGGCTAGCAATGGGCTCTTATGTTGGACTCTGAAGTTCATACTTAACTTCAAATTTTCCTATTGCGAATGACAGTTTTGTTTGGTCGTGTGGGGCTCGTTGGTTTATTGCATGAGGTTTTATTTCGAATGGGCTACTGAACGTTTGAGGCTTAATGAAATTGAGCGTGGGCGAATTCATGCTCGATATGGGCTTTCTCTCGGTAACTGTTTAGTTGCAGATTGGGCCTGGTATATGAACGATAGCTGGAAGTTTCTTTGGTTTTACTTGTCCTCCTGGCCTGTAGGCTCTAATATATGTATATGATTTTACATGAATGGGTCGTCTCTTATGATGGGCCTAGAATGTGCTGTGGAAGTCAAGTAAGTGACTCTTTATTATGGCTTGGGCTTACTTAAGCATTGGGCCTGTTGGCACTCGTGGCATCTGGTCATGTGTTGATGGAGGCGAGTGCGCTGGTGGCTGTTGAGTTTGGGCTAATCTCGGTAGACTGGACTTTGGTTGTCGTTGCTGCGTGTGGGCCTGCGTTGCATGCTCATTACGTCGACTCGGCTGGAAGATATTCACGTACTAGATTTACGCATGTCAGTTGAGATACATTTATGTAACTGGATTCATACACGTCGGCTGAGGGATATTCATGTCATTGGACTTATGCATGTCGACTGGAATACATTTCCGTTATTGGATTCAAGCTTGTCGGCTGGGTATGAGTTTTGTAGACTTGAGAGGGAGGCTTTGTCCCTCATGTGACTGACTTGTACGATTTAATCTTGTCACTAGGTCTGAGCAGTTGGCTCTTTACAAGCTTGTTGGGGCATAAGGGTTCAACCTTTTGGTCCAAATTATGATGGAGCGTCGTTGCAGCACCGTGTAAGGGCGTTGGGCGTACATGGTCACTCGAGACATTCCTACTTACAGTTTGTGAATTTATAGCGCAGCATTGTAGCATTTTCGGCTAGCTGAGGCCAATTTCCAAGGTCGTCTTGATAGCGCAGCACTAAATCATCAATTATTACTATTATTTTGAGCATATGCATAGATGCTTGTTTACGTGCCTCGGGCATATAGCATCATGCTATATTTTGTTATTTTCATAATAATGACTTTATACTCTTGTTGGGCTTCGTTGTTTTGTTTTGAGCTACTCTTGTCTTTGGGACTTGTATTTTGGGCTTGGCTTCGCTTTTGCTCTGAGTTTGTTTGCTCTTTGCATCAATGAACCTATTTTCTTCATAGATCTTTCTTTCCCATCTTACAGTCTTGCTCATGGTAGGCTGACTTTCCGGTAGCTCATGCATAACTTATGGGTTACGCGTGGTTGGATGTTTCTTTCATGATCAGCGAATGGAGACTGGACACACCTCTATGCCCATGCAAATTTTGGTTGCATTCTTCATTCGTATTTTCTTTCGTGTGTGGGAAGCCAATTGGCTCAGACAGCGTGCCATTATACCTTATGAGAGTTGACAATCGACTGGACCTAACGAAGGTCCAAGAAAGCCTTCCCCCACCATACCATATGAAGGTATAAGAGAGTCTACAGTCGACTAGACCTGATTAAGGCCTACAGAATTCTTCATTCTACTAAATATGATGAAGGTTTTCCTATGTAGTATGGAGCTATTGGTAATTCATACATTTCATATAGAAAATAGGTAACAATCATTTTATGTCGACTGAAGGAGATGACTAACCTTTCACGTTTTCTGGAAGAGAAAACAATTCTTCCACTTCTTATGAGGGAGATGATAATTTTTCAATGTAGTCTGGAGGAGATGACAGTCCTTCGATGTCGTATGGAGGAGATTGAGATTCATCACTGTCGTCTGGAGAAGATAACCATCCATTCATGTCATACTTCATGTCGTCTGGAGTGGATGTCATGCCGTCAATGTCGAATGGAGAAAATGGTAATCTTTTCACGTCATCTAGAAGAGATGATGATCCTTCCATATCTTCTGGAGTGGATGATGTTCCATTCCTGCTGTCTAGAGAATATGACAATCTTCTCATATCATCTGGAAGAGATGACAATCCTCTTATGTACTCTGAAAGAGATGACATTTTATCCGTGTCCTCTAGAGTAGATGGTAACCACCCTAAGTAGTCTCGGATAGATGACAATTATAGAGAATACTTCTTGGTTGGTTGGGTATGATGAGGGAGTATGAGGGTATTCTTATGTCGACCTGAGGAAGTGTGTAGAATGGGCCAAGTGATGGTATATACACGTCGATTGGAGTAAATGGAGTTCTCATTAAGAATGGAACAAATGAGTCAAATGACAATCTTAGTGAATGGAAGATATCTAAGAATGGAATGTTTTATATTATGCTGGATTGACTCTTTCTCACTGGAAGTCTGGAGTAGGCTTGACATAATTGCCTTTTTAAACTCTTGTATTTTCTTGTACATAGTGGAGGGGGTTTGTTGTGCTTGGTCGGTTGGGGTGATATGTTGACTTTTTTCCTTGAAACAGTGGATGATTCTCTGTTGGAGGATTGTCTTTGCCATATTATTAAATGTCTCCAATAGGTTGGATCTAATGGTAAGTCGGTTGAGGTGATTTGGAGCTTCGCGTTGTTGGGAAGTATATGAGATTTGCTCTAACTTCTTTTAGAGGCTCGTGTTGGAAGCTTCGCATGACTGAGTTTTTCTCCTTTAAAACTCGTAGTCATTCTTGGAGAATGGCCAACTGAGCGGCCACATGATCTGATGTCTGATCGCTGCTTGAAGACATGAGTAGCTATATTCGTAAGGATCGTAGACTGAATAAAGGTTTGTTCGCTATAAATCGCTAGGTCCCTACGGTGGGCGCCAAATTGTAGACACCAGTTTTCTCACGAGGTCCACAATCGAGATTTCGTAGAGAGGGGCACTAACGATCCTGCAAAACAAAGAAGTAGGATGAGCGTGGAGGGCCTACCCACTGGTGTGGTGGATGCCGTAAGCACTCCGACGCCCCCAAGTCAGTGAGGGAAATAAACTATCAACACCATAGGATGAGAAGTAATGAGAAACAAGGGCAGATATTACCTTGATCCTTGTACGATGCCGTGAGGGCGGTAGGATGTTGATTATCAGAATTCTGGAGAGAATGTTCTATCCCTCAATCCTTGTATGATGCCGTGAGGGCGGTAGGATGCTGGAGAGAATGTTCTATCCCTTGATTTCTGTATGATGCCGTGAGGGCGGTAGGATGGTGTTATCAGAATTTAGGAGAGAATGTTCTATCCCAATGAGTAGGAGAGCTTCCATCCTTATATACCCTCCTAGGGGTATGTCTTTAATCGCACCTCGGTAACGGTCAACTTCATGAGGGGTATTTATTGCTTTTGTCCGTTGTAGGCTGGAACGGCTGGTTTGTTGATTATGAGTCTGGGTGTTACATGGTCTGGCCTTGGATGGTCCTTCGGTTACGGATGTTTGTGCTCACTGGGCCTGGGCCTACACTATGTCTTTAGGGTTTGGTTATGGGGTTTCGGGAGTGCATTTAGTAGTGGTCTTAGAGTAAAAAGTCGAAATTGCCCTTAGACCAAATTTGGCCCGTACAGAGTCCCAGCAAGAGCATGTCAATATATGAGATTTCTGGAGGGTCGAAAAATGGAGAGGTAGAAGAAAGATCATACTTCAGAAAAATTCTGCTGAACATCACAAAATCAAGATCCATGCACCCGATGAATGTCACTTTCCCCAGTAAACTATGGAGAAGAATAAACAGCTGAATTATTCAAGTGGTTCAATAATTTCCAGGAGTTCATTACATAGCCCTGTGAAGACAACAGAATCTATTTCAACCGGTCTGAACTTGACAAGTGCTGAGGGGACCAAATCCTCTTCCTCGAGCGACATCTCTTTTTGTCCAGCTGCAGGAAAACGAGGAATTACCCGACGTTTTATTGCTACTGGATGTATTAATTCAAACTGCAAGCTAGGTTCTTTCAAGGCTGAGCTCACAAACTGAAAGTAGAACAGAATAATGTATCAATTTGAGTTCTAACACATACACACGCAAATTTGCATTCTACATTTGATAAATTAAAACTAGCTAACACGTGTTTCTTGCAATAGAAAAAGCTCATGATGAAATATACTCAGTTACTTTTAGTAAAACACACAAATTTTACCAAAATCTTGTGTTTACAGGTAAAGAAATATGAAAACTGAGCTGAATGAGGTCAAAACTATTTATAAAAAATGAATTATATAAACAATTTAATAGTTTCCATCTGACTTGTTAGCACCGAAACTGTCTTGCAAGAACATGTCAAGACACACTTTCGGAATTTCAGTTCAAATAGTGTTTTCTGTTATTTTGCCTTTTTAGGTAGAAAAGTGTTGCCACAAAATATTTGGTCTCTCAGTAATAAAGTTATTAGACAATTCGAAATTCAAAAGGTCAAAATGCCAATAGAACATTCCAACCATGCAATTTGAATTTGTTATCAACACAATTATAGGCAAATCAAGCGTCAGTGATCAGCAATAGTCCAACAAGTACAGTATGAGTTGGTGCTAAAGGAGATTCACAACTGTCAATATCACCAATGTATCCTATTATTGATGTGCAAATATCTTATCACAACTTTAAGATAAAATATTTGAGGTTCAGAGAAACCACTTCAAAATCTCGGCAAACATTTTATGTAGAAATGCGCTAAAAAGTCATGTTAGATACAAAAAATGTTGCCTGCACAGCTGCACTGGCTTCAGAGTCTCATTCAGAAACATTTTGCATTTTCTTTTTCTGAAAGTTGCTCCGTAAAATGTAAATAGATTTGACATCTTGAAAATGAATGGGGCATTGCATTTCGTAAACAATTTTCAAAGAACAAAACCAGTGAGACATTAATTGGTACAATTATCATGAGAAAGTAGATAAAAAGTTTTTATTGTCTCCCAAAACTTAGATTGCAGAAAAGGTGGTGTAAAACATTTTTGAATCATTTTTTGGTTTTACAATAAGTTTCGAAAAAATAAGTTTTACATTCTTCAAATCTGGTTCCCAAATACAGTTCCAGACAAGTTTTCTGTCAGTCTACGAATTTATAAAAGAAAGTTTTTGATGAGGTAATGAAAGCGGCCAAATCTTTCCATTTTATCCTTGCCTGTCCCACATATTTCATAAACATGCGGAACAAAAGGTGTAACATAATTAATAAGCAATTGTAGGGACTGACCTCATAGAGAGCGGTTGTTTGCTCCCAAGGACCAAAAACAACCTTGCAGCACCACTCCATCCGGAAACTGGAAACGGATAATACTTTTTGTATACCTTTTCCTGACAGCTTTTGCCTGCTTTTCTCTGTAAGATTTGGGGATCAGTAACTGAGATTCTTCGATCTTTTTCTTCCTCATTTCAGCTTCTCTTTTCAGCTCTCCGGCTGAGAGTTTATAGAAAGAATCTGGCAGCTCAATTTTCGATGCTACACTTTCAGGTACAGCAAAGAAGACTCGAGTCTAAGAAAAACACGTCAATGAGATACAATGTCGTAAATATTACTACACATTACTATGAGATAGTTAACATCCAGAAGTACAAACACAAGAAAATTAAAGTGATTTTACTAAATAAAATTCAGCAATAATAATCAGAAATAACTGGACTGATTACATATCACCAATAATATCATAACGAGGCACACTTAATTGTATACTGCTTTGAATTAAAAAAAAAAAAAAGACAATAAACAGTAAACTGATAACTTTTTCCCAAAATTAAAAATAATATTTACAATGTAGCGTACGTTACTCTATCTCGAGCAATTAACTAGTTATGGGTTTGGTGAAAATTTGAAGTATCTTTTCAATATTGTTGGTATCCATCAAAAGTACAGCCAAGTTCCAGGAAGCTAGTAAAAAACGCATAGCGAAAGGAATTTGATACACTCAAATAAACAAATATCTCGTTAACACAAAGTAACTTCAATGTTGTGATGCAAGATACGACTCTCGATGGTTTTACCAAACATTTTAAGGACCTTAATATTCAAAACACAAATTACACACTACGGAAGTAATCAAGTAAATTACATTGACTTACAACACTGTTAATAATTAGCAGCGTTCTAAAACGCACTAGGCGCTAGTCGGGCGGCAACTCAGCGCCTAGGACTCCTAGGCGGGGCCTCGGCAATTAGTCGGCAAACAGTTAAAAATCTAATATTTTCCAACATTATAATTCATAAATAATCTAAATTATATAAATCAATCAAAATGTAATAAAACATAAAACCGTTAATCAAACTCAATCAACCATATAATGATATAAAACATCATTTAACTAAGTTCATGTCCATCATCCTTTTAACAAATTTAAATATAACTAAATATCTAATTCTTCTTCTTCTACTTCTAACTCATCATCCTGGGTTCTTCATCAGAATCAAAATCTTCTTCATCAAGTTCTCGAGGTTATAACATTTCATCTGCCCCATATACTTCTCCAATCATCCTCCAAGTACGCCCCGAACCGAACTCTACTTCTTCATCACCACCAGAGTCACTACCCTCAACAATCCATCCATGTGCATTAGTAGCATCTTTTGCTTGTAATACATCCAATTTCAAATCCTTCTCCCTTTTGTGCTTGTTCTTCAACTTGACATTAAATGAAACAAATACAAAATTGTTTAATCGATTCACATCTATTCTATTCCTTTTCTTCGTGTGAATCTACATAAATAATTTAAATAAATCACTTAATATTAATAATTACAAAATAAAATAATCAAATATTTAGCTAATGTTAAATATTTACCCCCTCAAAAGTGCTCCAATTTCGTTCGCACTCAGATGAACTAGTGGTTAATGAAAGTATCATTTTTGCCATTTTTAACAAGTGAGGTGTATGATATCCATATGTACGCCACCATGAAACTACAAATTAACATAAATAGTTTGAATGAAATATAATAAATATTATATATTTTGCAAAATAATTCAAATGAATACTTTGTTTTTACCTGGATTAAAAACATCAATCGATATCTGACATGCTTTGGCCTTCTCTACCAAAAGCTTTATCTTTTGTCTTATACGAAGCCAACTCCTCATTTATCACCTTACTTTGCATGTCAATGTCATTGGGGAAGAAAGCCTTCACAATCGTAAATACCTCATCCATTACATTCACACCGCACTCAATACTTGTATCCTTATAGTAGTAGTAAGGATTTAATAGATAAGCAACACAATGCAATGGAGTATCAAGTCGCCCTTCAATTTTACTATCAATAATCTCCAAGATTGGCCGATAATTACTCTCAATATTGTTCAATGCATCCTTTATCTCTTCTTTTGCATTCTTTAGCTCTCCATATACAAATCCCATGGATGACTTTCTATCCCCATCAACTAATCGAAGCACTCTCACCAAAGGTGCAAACACCTTCAAACATTGGGTCACTCCATTCCAAAAAGAGACACTCATCATCGTGGAAAATGCAGTTTTCCCTTTAGCTTGCTTCGACCATATGCACTCATCCCATTCTGTGCTAGCAAACATGTTTCGCAAACTTTCTTTTTTCTCGATCAAACTTTGTAAGGTTAAGAAAGCTTAGGCAAACTTAGTTACTCCCGGTCTGACTATGTCCCTCTGTTTTGTAAACGGTCTCATCATGGACAAAGTCTTGTGATGAGCATACACGAAAATGGTAAAAGCCTTGGCACTATCAATGGTTTTGTTGTACCTAGGCAATTTCCTAATACTTTGAAGCATGAGGTTTATGGTGTGAGTAGCACATGAACTCCAAAAAATGTGGCATCTTCGCCTTCAACAACTTTGCCGCGGCCATATTGTTTGAGGCATTGTCTGTTACCACTTGAACCATATTTTCCGCCCCCACTTGTTCAATACCCGTCATAATATACTTATAAATGTGCTCAGCAGTATGCGCCACATCGAAATTTCCTTGGAAGAAAGGAAAATGGTACCAATTGTGCAATTAACACACAAATTCATTATACTTCTCATTTTCCAAGCATTTGTCATGATAGAACATCCATTCTCCTTCCACTCCTTCTCATGTTACTGTAGAAAAACTTTAACATTTTCAACTTCCTCTTTCAAAAATGGCTCCCTCAATTCATATTGGCTAGGACCTCTGAAACCCGGTCCAAATTGACCAACTGCTTCCATCATCGCTATCCAGCTATCATTGTCAATGGCATTGAACGGAATATCAGATTCATAAAACCACCTAGCAACAAATCGCTTCACATTATGTGTCTTTTCTTTAAAAGTGCTTCATTAATATTTTGTTGCCGCACACTAGCTGAAGAATCATGCACTAGCTGAAGAATCATGAGTTACCACTGTCCACCTATCTAAAGGCCAGAGATGCTGAGGGGGTCTTGAATCTAACCCTTCTTCTATTTCACGAATTCTTCTCTTCTTCATCGCCCCCATACACCCATTGCCTTATCTCACTAACATGCTTCTCTTTTCTTTTCTTTTTATTTCTTGCCTCCAAAATGGCTTGTCTACACTTCTCTTGATCTTCTTTACTGGACTTTGGATATTTACAACATTCCCCGATATATGTCCAATATGTTCTTTCATTCTGTAAACTCCACCGGAAATTTTTTTTGAACATAACTTGCATTTGACTTTATCCAAGTTATTCGGATCCACTAAAGCCCCATACTCCCATCCAACATCATTTGAGTTCCGTTTAAGAACCGGACTACACTCCGAATTAGAAGCCGCGGAAGAAGAAGCCATGTCCTACTAAGAGTATAAGAATGAATCAATTAATTTAATTAGTAATGAAAATATGAAATATACTAAATCTAAATCTTAAATTATATAATATAATATGCAAAATAATTCAAATTTTCAATTGAATACTTAGTAGTACTAAATTAATTTTTTTTTTTAATTAAGTAATTAGTTATTAACTACAAATAAACACTCAAATGTCAAAATAAAAATAAATTAAATACTTATTATATCTACTATTTAGGGTAATAAGATTTTAGGTCAAATAACAAAATAAATATAATAGAAAATGGAACAGTATCAAGCTAATATAGAAAACCCCACATATATGGTTAGAAAGAAAACATAAATCATTTCCATAGCAAACCCACAAAAGCATTAATACTAATAATCTTTGCAGAGAACACTGGCTCCCACAACAAAAAATCCAAAAATTTCCATCCGATAAACCCTAAAACAACCGACTTCTTTTAACAATGAATCAGCCAAACAATACACCCATATGAGGAAAAAAAAATTAAATTTTACAACCGCATTGAACAAAACACAAACCAAAATGCAAGCTTTAAGAACCGACACTTGCTCAAATACAAAAGAGGGGAGAAAAAAATAATGTGTTTACCTTATAAAGTTGGAAAGCAGAAGCGCAATGAGAGAAAGGAGGGCACGCTGGATTGAGTATTGACTAGAGTGGAAAAAAGGCCAAGTGAAGTGTGAAGAAGAAGAAGAAGAAGAAGAAGCGGCTGGGCAGAGATGAAATGAAGACGACGACGTTTGCATTTTTTTACCTTATAATTTTCATTTTTTTAACCTATCCCCCAAAACAACGACGTTTTGGAGGGTTTCAAAACGTCGTCGTTTTGGAGCAGGACTGCAAAAAAAAAAAAAAAAAAAAAAATGTCGGTCTCGGCGTCTATGCGTCGAGACTCGGCGCATACGCGGCCGATTGCCGGTGAAATCTAGGCCCCTAGTTCATGCCGACGACTACATTGTGCACCTACCTCCACCGATTCGGTGCTAATCGCCGCGACTGGGCCACGACGAGCGAAAATGCGCTGCCTAGGCGGCGCATTTTCGAACACTTATAATTAGAGATTCAAATTCACCATATATGGATAACGAATTGACTTATATATTGGGAATTGGGAATCCATTCGGGTGACAAAATTTTATTGGTATTTAGTCCCACCAAATGTACTGCAAAAAAAATGTTGATGCATTTTCTAGATTATTTTAAAAGGAAAGAAGAGGAAAATATTATAGGTATCTTACAAACCCTCGCCCATGGATATACTAATAGGACAAATGATACACATAGTTCTTTCCTGATCATAGCATCAAACTCTAGTTTCTCAAAGAAGAACAAGAATTCAACTCTTTCTTTTTTAAGAAAAATATACAGACATATCATTTAATGGCACACCTAGTTCTATTTCAATCCTAGCATCGAATTTTAGCCAATAGCAATAAAAAAATCCTCAAAACTCATATTTGATACTTAACGGTCAATGACACGGGGAAACTATTAAGATTTTGGAAGAATTTTTAGGCATCATACAATCCCTCAGGTTCCAAAATCTGCAAAGATTCTCCAAAGGTGATCTCTTCATTGATTAGAAAGAATGTGTACATATGCTTCTAGACCAATAGCTAAATCCAGATCCCAGTATGTATTTCCTTTTCACTGTTGTGTATAAAACATTGCATTTTCTTTTCACACATTGTATTTTCTTTTCACTGTTGTGTATCAGACATTGTATTTCCTTTTCACACATTGTACTTTCATTTCACTGTTGTGTATCACACATTATCTTCAGTTTCCAGACAAAAGTACAACTGACAAACTCAGGCTTTTGGGAAAAATGTTAAAATAGTAACATTAAGGAGTTTGCCTATCCCCACTTATGTATATATCTGCAATACAATATTTAGATATTTACTTTCGTCTTTCCATACTTGCATAAAGTATCAGCTCTATTTCAGGACTCAAATGGGACTCAAGAAGCGACAAAGTGATAGGATTCTTATCTCTGTTTTTTTATTGTCAAGTTAAAACACTGATATCCATGTGGAAGACCAGAATTTGTGTATCGTTTCAGTTTGTATTACAGTTTATCAGTTAGCAATTAGCATGTTAGACAATACATCCAAATCAGAAACAAACAAATAAGATAAACATTAAGGTTATAACTCATTAAGCTGCAACATTCATTTGTTATGAGTTCGATCAGAAAATAAATTTCAGCACGTTCAAGTGTAAGTAATTTTATCCGTTTCCCCATTTATTAAGACCAATTCACATTGAAGTACTAGACACGGAACATAACATAGAAGAACCTAATAATTCCACCAAAAGAGTGCAACTACCGAAGAGTAAATATTTAACAATAATTATACCGCCAAAATCCAATCAAACAATTGATATACCTGTCTGTCAACCAGCTTCTGCTCAATGGGTTCGTCCATCTCAGCCGGAACTTCATCCTTCAAATTCTCGCCTTTCTTTGGTTCTTCAACCTTTCTTGGTTCTAACAACCCTACAACCTTACTAATCAAACCAATTCTCTCCTTATCAGGAACCTCCATTATTGCCCACATTTCCCCACCATCCTCCCTCAACTCAAACCCAGCAAACTCCAAAACCTCAACCCCGCCAGCAACTTCACCAACAGTCCCCTAATCTTGGGATTACTCATACGAATCTTCCTAACTTTTCATTCTCTGGATCCCTAACTAAATTTCTCAACAACTTAAGCATCACTTCAATAGACCATTCCTTTGGCTTCGCTGACAAATAAGTACCAACAAAAGCCTCCAATTCATTCCTAGACTCGTTAAAACCGCCATTGCCATCTTTCTCAACTAAATTGTTGTTACTAGTATCGTTAACACAGCTCTCAACATGAATGGACACGTCATCTTCATTCCTAAAACCCTGCCCACAAATTGGACACTCAAACAATTTCAAGGAATATCCATTTTGCGATCTATTCCCAGAAGTGATCAACGAGTCGTAAGGGTCAAATCCATTTGCGGGTTTGCGATTCGGGTCCGGATTATTTACAGAACTGGGCTTAATGTGGTCAGAATTGAGTGGTTTCTGAGGCAAAGAAGACGACGAAGGTGGTGGGTTTGGCTTCGGTTTGGAATCTGAGTTGAAATTTTGATAAAGATTCTGGCGAACAAGATTAGGGTTTACAGGTCCGGAAGAAGAAGGACCCGAACCCAAGACTCTGCCTTGGCGCTTAAAATTACCAGACAAGGAAGAAGATGAGACTTTCTTGATCCCTTTCATCTTATCTTTCATTTCATCCATTTTCTTCTTCTTGAATCCAACAAAATATCAATTGAAAGCTTTCTTTTGATAAAGATTCTGGCGAACAAGATTAGGGTTACAGGTCCGGAAGAAGAAGGACCCGAACCCAAGACTCTGCCTTGGCCCTTAAAATTACCAGACAAGGAAGAAGATGAGACTTTCTTGATCCCTTTCATCTTATCTTTCATTTCATCCATTTTCTTCTTCTTGAATCCAACAAAATATCAATTGAAAGCTTTCTTTTTGTGGGTTGACGAAATAAATAAAGTCGCTAATAGATGAATTTGACGAAATAAATAATGTCGCTAATAGATGAATTTGACGAAATAATGAAAATTCCCTTTTTTTAATTCTTCAATCGGAGTTTGACCGTGGAAGATAACAAAGGGCAATTTTGTTCTTTTCAATTGGTTTAGCCCGCAACATAAAGGACCTAGCATGTGCCATAATAAAATAATACTTCAACATAAACGTTAAATCGGTCGACACATTTTTATATTTTTATATGTTTGCTAGGTTCATCTAAATCAATTTTTTTTTTTTTTTTTATAACCGGGGTGTCCGGGCTAGCTTACGCCCACCTCTACTAATTTTCGGGATCTGTGCCCCGTGCCCTCAGAAGTTTCCCAACACAGATTAGGGTAAGTCGCTAGCTTTTCACACCAGGGGCATGGGCATGGCCCCAAGGAAATGCATCTAGTGGGATTCGAACCTTGAATCTAAGATGGAGCAAACCACTCAAGCCTAAAGCCTTTACTACTGAGGCAACCCCTTGGGTTGATCTAAATCAACTTTAAAGAAGATCTTTATTCATTTTTGTGAAAAGGAAGAATATCCCATATCATAAATAATGGTAGGAGGATTATTATTCCTCCATTGAATTGTAAAGCAATTTGGTTCCCTGATTGTATTTTGGATCTCCATGATGATTCAAAAAATCTGATTGGAGCTTCTGATAGCTATATTAATAAAATTCACTAATATTTTTAACATCTGATTCGATAAAAAGAGACATCATATCAATACATCATACTTAACATGAGGAATTCTCAATCAAATTACTAAAGCTTCAGCCATTTCAATATCCTCTATGAACTGAGCCTGGTCTGTAGCAAATACCAATTAACTCTCCCTTGAATAATAACTCCAAAACCAGTGACATTCCTTCCACAATTGATCCACATTCACTTTACACCAAATCTTGTGATTCAAATAAACAAATTGATCAAACCAGAAAATTACAATCAAACTATTATAAACCCTAAAACATGAAAACTGTAGAAAACCTGGAAAATGTAATGACGAATTCAAGTCGAGATTTCTCTGTCCTTAAGAACTTATTAGCCTCCGGCATTGGTGCTTTACGGATTCGAATGGCCAATATTTTCTCAAGATTCATTGGATGCTTCTTGTCCAATGAGCACTCCTTGACAAGTATTTGAACCAGGAAATCGGTGGAACTCTCTCTCAAAAACAAAGGAGAAATGCTGACTCTCAAATTCGGATTGCTTGTATTATCCTATGTTTGGATATGATGCCTCTTTTATAAGGCATGAGAGGGTACTATAGGGCACCTCTTGGGGTGGGGTGCAAACCTCCAAAGGGTTGTACCCCTCTCATACACTCATTTCATCCAAAAGGACGTATACACCATTTTCATGAATATTAGAGGAATTTCCTACCATCTGCCACTTGGAAACAATACAAAACAAATCTTTATTTGCCCATCGTTTGCCCAACAAAATCTTCCCAATTTAATCCGTTCTTCATCTGGTTGAAAAAAAATTACTTATAAATCTCCTAATGAAGATTTTCGTTTCATAATTTTTTTAATCTATCTTGTTAATCCCTATAGGCTTAACAACAACAAACTAACAGGATCAATTCTGAGATAACTCACCAGCCTATCAGACCTCAAAGTCTTGTAAGTTGAGACAAATATGTGAAATCTTGACTTTTATTAGTTCATGATAGTAGTTGATATTTATTTTTTATTAGTTATGTTTTGTTTCTTTTTTTTAATTGTCGCAACAATGTTTCAAACAATGATCTCTATGGAACAATCCCAGTTGACGGCTCTTTTAAATATTTTTCAACTATACTACTATTGAAATCATAGTTGACTGTGCCAATCATATGAATCACGATATGGGTGTTCACGGGTCAGGTTGAGTTAGGTTTTTTGAAATTTTGTGATATTTGATCGGGTCAGGTCACGGAAAAAACGGGTCACGGGTCTGTCACGCAAAGGTGGAACCCGATCGGGGTTGGGTCTGGTAGTCGGGTCATTAAAAAATTAATTATTTTGAAATATAAATATTAGTTATTGTATGTCCCAAAATTATCATATATATAAAGTTTTAATACCAAAAAAGTAATAAACAAATGAAATAATAATAAATTTTTTAAAAAAATAATAAATTTTTAGAAAAATAATAAAAATATTATAGAGTCGGATCAGGTCGAATTTTAGTATCAAACCCGTTGCCCAACCCAAAAATTTTGGGTCATTTGAAATTTTTTGCAAATTTTTTTTAATCCCAACCCGACGTGACCCATTCCGACCCTTCATGTTCTATGAATTTATAAGCAATGACCCATTAAGATGATTGGTTACCTGATGAACTCAAGAAACATTTTAGATTACTGAGATTTTAATTGGAATTTTCCTAAATGTTAGGTTCATCTATCCAGGAAATTGGTTATTACTCCATTTCCAGTTAAGATATTGATGAAAATATAATTGTTACACATGTTGAATGCAACAGATTTAACATACCTCATTGTTGTCGTTGTCTTCTTTCATCTCCTTGAGTCTAGTAGAATGACCCTCGTTGTTGGTGATTCGTCAATCGAAATTCCGGATTAATAGAAAATCGAGAAAAATTAAGAAAATTTTTTGTCCAGAAATCGATGGAAATTAGCAGTTTCTGATGTTAAAATTACCGTCAGTATTTCCTTATCGAGAACTACACTTTTCTTAAAAAAATTCCATCCAATTAACTATGGTTTGGACAAATCTCGGTGACCTTTCTCCTTTTATTTTCATTTTCCTTCTTTTTCTCTCTCTCCCACGTGACCTCTCCTCTACTCATGTCAATCTCTCTCTTAAACCAAAAGTGAACAAAAAGTGGGGCACGCCCACTAAATACTCAATTATTCATGCAATTTGAACACTTCAATTCATAAATTCTAAATTTTAATCCACCTTAATAACTATTAGTCACAAGTTAACTCTAACCCAAATTTTAATTTCATTCTCTTCCCAAATTACCCCTAAAATTCCAACGCATTTAATATTAAAATTAATACATGTTAAAATAATGGGTTATGCTAACAAGTGCCCTAAGGGCACTTGTTAATAACCCATAAAAGGAAAGTTTTGACATTATTTTTATAGGAAATATAAAAAATTGTCAAATCATTAATGATTTTTTTTCTTTTTCCCATAAAAAATTTCCTTAAATGGATTCTTAAGGAATGCCCTAAGGGCACTTGTTAGCATTTCCCTAAAATAATTAAGGGTGTTACAACTCTCTCCTTATTAAAAGAATTTCATCCTCGGAATTCACGTACCTGATGGTGGAAACAAATGAGGATATTTGTTTCACATGTCTTCGTAACACTCCCAAGTAGTTTATGTTTTCGAGTGCTTACCCCATAATACCTTTATTAAAGGAATCGTCTTATTCCTCAATTATCTCCACTCTCTAACCTGTATCCCTACTGGTTTTTCTGTATATGTCAAGTCATCCCTCAGCTCACCTGATTGTCCATGTAATTGTGAGAATGATCTGACATTTACCTCCTTAACATGGATATATGAAAAACATCATGAATCTTTGACAACTCTGGTGGCAATGTAAGCCTATAAGTAATTGGCCCAATTCACTCCAAGATCTCATAAGGCCTAATAAATCGAGGACTTTACTTTCATTTTTTGCTGAATCTCATGACATTCTTCTAAGGAAAAACCTTCAAGAATGCTTTATCACACACTTGGTACACAATATTCTTTATTTTTAAATCTGCATTTTGTCTATCTTGAGTTTTTTTCAACTCAGATATAATCTTTTCTACCTTATCTGTTGTGATCTGTATAATTTCAAGACTTAAGAGTTTTCTCTCACCTACATCGTCTCCCACATATAGGAGTCCTTCATTTCCTTTCATATAATGCTTCATAAGGTGTCATACCCAAACTAGTTTGGTAACTGTTATTATAGGCAAATTCCATAAAGGATAAATGCCGATCCCAACTACCTTTGAACTTCATAACACAAGCTCTCAGCATATCCTCTAAAATTTGAATGGTTCTATCTGACTGTCCATCAGTATGAGGATGGAAAAAAATATTGAACTTAACTTTAGTACCTAAGGCCTCTTATAAACTTGACCAGAATCTGGATGTAAATCTCAGGTCTCTGTCTGACATAATTGACACTGGAGTTACGTGAATTATCACTATCTCATCAACGTAGATCTCTGCTAACATGTTTATAGGGTAATCAACCCTGCCGGATAGGAAATGAGCTGATTTGGTCAATTTGTCGACAATCACCCATAGTGAATCATGTCTGACCGGCGTAAACACACACGTATAACGCAAGCGCACGTATCGTTCAAGTAGTATAAAAATATCGATCTCACGAGGACTTAATTTCTACTGTTGTTATTAATTATTGATACTATTTATTTACAGGTATCTAATTAAAGGAGAAGAGAATGATTGCTTTTGATTGGTTGAATGTGGATTTGATAACTAAAATATTTAAAGACACAAAAAAAAATACTAAGGAAAATAACAAAAGACTCAAAGATCTAGGGTTGTGACTCAACACAATATTATTATAAAGATTAATTGATTTTCTTATATTCGTGTAATAAATCAGTTTGCTAACCTGGAACACGAAGATATGCAAAAGCCTCTTCTGATGGTCAGATGCAAATACCCAAAATAACCAAATTAATCATATTCCTATGTTAATCGAGTTATCAAAATTCATTAAGTTCAAATTCTAATTATGGCTACCCACGCCCGACAGGTATATTCCTATCCTGTAAGGAAATCTATTAAAGGGTTATCTATCCTCAAGGAAGATCGTGAGCTATTGAATCTAAGGTTGAAACCTAAAATCTCTTTTCCAAGTTCATTTTAAGTTTACCGCATCAATCTTATTGATGATCAGGCAACAAGAAGCATTAAGCTTAAAACTCAATAAACAAACTCAATAATTACCCATTATATAATTAAATCAATTATTAAGCTTGTTAATATTGTGTTTCATCACTTCCCTGGAATAAAAATAAATTTTTGGGAGTTGGAGGATCCACCTTTACTATATCTAATTTAGAAACCTCCCTTATTATAATACAGAAATTATCCGTGATATTACCAACCGACTATATAGGTGGTATCCTCATTAAGTCAGATTTTAATTAAGTCTGACCGACCATAAAGACGGTATCATTATTTATCCATAAACCAGCCATATAGGCGGTAATCATCAGTCACATAAAGACCGGCCATATAGGCGGTGTCACATTATGTCAAATAAATAAAACCAGCCATTAAGGCGGTAGTCCTTAAACCTAAATTATAATTTTCATATTATAATTAAGGGATATTAATCTAAACTAAAATAATAAAAACTTCACCATTCCCCAGCGGAAATCTAACTACAAAACATAAAAGAAAAGAAAGGAATAGAAAATGAAAGAAACTAATACTATTACTGAAAATAAAAATGCATAAATTAAATACTAAAAATAAATACAAACAAGATGCAATCCTTAAATTCCTTACAAAACCTAAGGAAAGCATGAGAATTACAAATGAAATGGCTTGGTATTTATAGGAAAATGTAAAGGCTTCCACCAATTTCTCCACTGATTGCTCCACCAAACATGCCACAAGACACTACAAAAAATACTTCACCAAACATGCCAGCATGTTTTATGGAAGTTTGACAATTTTAATTGTCATTTTCTATTTTTTTATTTTTTAATAATGACTTTAGTAATTACACAAAATACAATAGATATTCGTTAATTTCGGTCTTGAAAACTTTGGTATTC
Organism: Zanthoxylum bungeanum; assembly: GCA_019454045.1. Classification (NCBI taxonomy): domain Eukaryota; kingdom Viridiplantae; phylum Streptophyta; class Magnoliopsida; order Sapindales; family Rutaceae; genus Zanthoxylum; species Zanthoxylum bungeanum. Next base: position 27,155 of record SKCR01048999.1, read on the forward strand.
GAAAATATTTAAAATTTTAAAGTTATAGATCTTTGAGTCTTATTTAATCTGAAACTTCAATCAGCTCAATCGGATATCGGATGAAAAATTATGGCCAAAATACCAAACTTACGTAAATTGGAATTTAGGACTGCATTTCGTTATGCGTACAGTAAATTTTCATTCTGACATTTTTTCCTCCGAATTTCATCGTTTTAGCCCCGAGTTGATTCCATTATCTGCAAAATAAATAAAAACACATCAAAACATTCATAAAACTCGAGAAACCATACAAAATATTAGGTTAAATGAGTAGGAAATAGTGATATAATAACCAATCATCAATGTCCCTTCTTTGTATGAGGTAATCCTGACACGAAGTCCATAATGATGTGTTCTCATTTCCATTCAGGAATAGAAAGCGATTATAATGTACCTGCAACATGTTGGTGCTCTACTTTAATATGCTGGCACACTAAGCACTTTGATACAAATTATGATACCTCATTCTTCATGCATTTCCACCAATAGTTCTCCTTAAGAGTTTTATACATCTCAGTACTACCTGGATGTATAGAATAAGCAGATTAATGAGCTTCTTCTATGATCTCTCTATAAATTCTTAACTTTAGGCAGGTATAATCTATCTTCATGTATCAATGTACCATCATCTCTAAGCGAGAAATATGAATGTTCTTCATTTTTCAATTTATTAATGATTCTCATCAAACATGCATTATGAGTATGAGCTTCTTTAATTCTCTCCACTAATATAGGCCTGATTTTAAGAGTTTAAATTAGAGATCCTGAATCCCCAACTGATAAATCAACTCTCAAAGATCTAAAATCCACTAGCAATGGTAACTTAACGACTTCCTTTTGAGCTAAAACACATGTGGACTTCCTACTAAGAGCTTCTGCTACTGCATTAGCCTTTCCTGGGTGATAGCCAATAGTACAATATAATCTTTCAATAGTTCAATCGCCTCTATCTCATGTTCAAATCCTTCTGTGTGAGTATATTCTTGAGAATCTTGTGATCAGTGAAGATTCGACATTTTTCTCCATTAAAGTAGTGTCTTTAAATCTTCAATGTAAACATTATTGCAGCTAACTCCAAGTCATTAGTAGGATAATTCAGTTCATGGGGCCTAAGCTGCCGAGAAGCATAAGATATCACATTCTTATGCTGCATCAATGCACAACCCAACCCTTTTCTCGATACATCATTATACACCATGACCAGCATTGTCACACGCGTATAACACAAACGCATGTATCGTTCAAGTAGTATAAAAAATATTGATCACATGAAGACTTAATACCTAAGCTATTAATTTATGAAGTCAAACGTTTACGAGTATCTAATGGATTGATTGATTGGATGGTGATTTTAAATTTAAAAACAAGTAAATAAAATGGCGCGAAAGTGGGTTTAGGAAAATTCAATATTAAAAAACTATATAGGGTTGTGAATCTTTCCAATATCTTTTAAAAGATGAATTGATTATTTTATGTTTGTGTAATATATCGGTTTACTAATCTGGAAGACGAAATTCTGCGAAAGCCTCTGTCGATGGTCGGATGCAAATACCGAGTGTAACCCAATTAATCATATGTCTATATCAACCAAGTTACCTGAATTCATTAAGATTAAGTTCCAATTGTGGTTACCTCCGCCCGACATGTATATGTCTATCATGTAAGGAAATCTATTAAAGAATATCTATCCTCAAGGAAGATCGTGTGCTATTAAGTCTAAGGCTAGAACCTAAAATTCTTTTGTCAAGTAAGGATGGCAATGGGCGGGGCCGGGCCCGGGCTTTGGCAAGCCCGGCTCGAGCCCGACCAATAAAAAAAAGCCCGGCCCGGGAAAAGCCCGGCCCGGGTGTCTTTTGGGCCGGGCCGGGACGGCCCGACTCGGGATTGCTAGGGCTTTTTTTTTTTCCCGAATTTTTAAAAAAAAAAAAAATACAAATATAAAATACATTTACACTATATATAAAGACAATTTACAAATAAATCATAAGTTTCATTGATAAATTAACAATTTAAATGCTAAAAATAAATAAAAATACTACAAATATATTAAAAATATATTTTTTTTTATTTAGGCCCGCCCGGCCCGAGCTTTTTTTGCCCCGGGCCGGGCCCGGGCTTTTCTGCCACCCTTATTGTCAAGTTTATTTTAAGTTTACCGGATCAATCTTATTAATGACTAGTTAACAAGAAGCATTAAGACTGAGACTCAATAAATAAACCTTTATATACCCAAACCGTAAAATAACCTCTTATAAACCAGTGATATTGGAAATCATCACAACCACAGATAACAGGCTTAGTTACAGCACATATCTAAGGCTAGTAAAGCTTAAATAAAATAAAAGACAAAAAGTAAATGCTGGAAATTAAAAACGTAAATAAAACAATAAAGAAAATGCTAGGGTTAGATGATCCACTTTTAATATTTCAAAATTAGAAATCTCACTTATTCTCAATATTTACTGATTAATTAACCAGACCATAAAGGCGGTAATTTCATTTGTCTCAATTAAATCCAACCGACCATATAGGCGGTAACAAGGTTATTACCTAAACCGACCATATAAGCGGAAACTACGTCTGAAATGTAAAACCGACCGTATAGGTGGTAAATAAGGTTGTGACCTAAACCGACCATATAGACGGTAACTAATTAATCCAAATTTTAATTAAAATAAGGGAGATTAATCTAATTCATTATATTAAAAGTCTCACATTTTCACCATAACAGAATAAGATTATATGCTCATACTGTAAATGAAAACACATAAAATTTTATTAATTAAATAAAAAGAAAATACAAGAAAACTTAAATAAATATACAAGACACTTTCCTTTAGGTTTTCATGGAGAAATTCCTCCAAATAAATCATGGAAAATTTTACAAAGTTTAGATTGATATTTATAGGAAAATCTAAAGGTTTCCACCAATTTCTCCACCAAATGCTCCACCAAACATGACATCAAATCCTCCACCAAACAATATATGCAAACATGCAAGCATGTTTGGTGGAAGTTTGACAATTTTTATTTTTTTATTTTATTTTATATTTTGAAAATGACTATAGTAATAACACAAAATACACTGGATTATTCATTAATTTAGGTCTTGTAAACTTAAAAATTCGAAAATATTTAAAACTTCATAGTTGTAGATATTTGTGTCTTCCTTAATCTGGAACTTGAATAAGCTCAATCGGATATCGAATGAAAAAGTTATGGCCAAAATACCAAACTTGCGTAAAATTGGAATTTAGGACTGCATTTCGTGACACGTATAGTAAATTTCCGTTTTCACCTTTGTTTGCTCCGGATTTCATCGTTTTAGCCCCGAGTTGATTCCATTAAGTCTCAGTACTTTATTTATCTACAAAACACATCAAACCCGAGAAAATAAACAAAATATTAGGTAAAAGGGTCTATAAATATTGATATATTTTTCGCTCATCACACCACATATCCTACACCGCAGATGGAAGGGTAAAACTAGAGCAGTTGTCAGACACTCCTTAAGCTTATCAAAGCTTTGGTGACACTCATCAGTCCACTCAAATTTTACGTTATTCTTCAATAACTTTGTCAACGGTGCTGCAATGATGGAGAATCCATGAATAAAACGTCGATAATAACCTGCTAATCCAAAGAAACTTCTAACCTCAGTTGCATTGGTAAGAGGTTCACAGTTAACCACTGCTTCAATCTTTTTGGAATCTATATAAACATCATCCGCTGAAATGACATGGCAAATAATATAATTCTGTCAAGCCAAAACTCATACTTGCTAAAGTTATCATACAACCGCTTCTCCCCCAAGGTATGCAAAACTATCCCTATATGATGTTCATGCTCATTTTCGTTGATAGAATACACCGAGATGTCATCGATAAACACAATGAAAAACTTGTCTAATTACTATCTGAATACTCGGTCATTAAATCCATAGAAGCAGTTGGTGCGTTAGTTAACCTTAATGACATTACTAAGAACTCATAATACCCATAGGGAGTTCTAAAAGTTGTCTTAAGTATATCTGCTTCTCAGACTTTCAGTTGATGACACCCAGATCTTATATCTATTTTAGAATATACATTAACTCCTCGTAATTGATCAGAAAGATCATTTGTCCGAGGCAATGGTAACCCGATTCAAATGCCTGTAATCAATACATAATCTCAAAGATCCATATTTCTTCTTCACGGATAATACTGGTGCTCCCCATGATGAAGAACTAGGCTTTATGAAGCCTCTGGCTAACAATTCTAGTAATTACACCTTCAAATTTTTCAGCTTTACAAGAGCCATCCGTAATGAGCTATAAATATGAGGGTTGTACTAGGAAATATGTCAATACTGAGTTCTAACTCTTTGTCATGTGGTAAACCAGGTAGTTTATCGAGAAATACATTAACAAATTCTTTCACAACTGGAATCTCATGCAATTCCACATATTAATATCAACCCTGTGAGCTAAATAGGAATCAAAACCTTTCCTTAACATCTTACTAGCCTGTATTGCAGAGATTACACGTTAGGAAATAAGACGTCTCTCTTCCTTAAAAGAAAATCATTGTCCATCTGGACTTTCAAACTCTACTATTTTCTCATGACAAATTATTGTAGCATGATGATTAGATAACCAATCCATGCCCAGTATAACATCAAAATCAGGTATCTCAATGCAAATCAAATAGGCTAATAACTAATGCCCGCCAATATGGATTACATATCATTAATAAACTTACTTAGTAATAATGGAATATCCGGAAGGAGTAGCAATATAGTTTCCTCTTTTCCCTATCGGCATGCAATGGAAATGATTTTGAAATAAAAGAATATGTAGCACCAATATCAATAAGTATTTGGGTCTTTCGACCAAAATTAGACATCATACCCGTGATAACCTCTGGCGTTGATGAAACCTCTTGTTGTGTCATTGCAAACACTCTAGCCCAAGTTCTAGCTCTACTAGTCTGACCACCTGAAGCAGCTTTACTATGCGTACCCGCACCTGTGTGAGTCCTAAAATTCTGAACTCGACCCCAACTCTAAGCTTGAGAGTTTCTAAAATCATGAGTTGGAGGAATAGCTACCTTCTGAACATGCCCGCTATTATCATTAGATTAGGACAATCTCTCTTAATGTGGCTCAGTTCTCCAAATTAATAACAAGCATTTGAGCCTAATCTAAATTCTCCACCATGATTTTCCCCCAAATAGCACATGATGGAATTCTTCTGTCCCGAACTTGACCTTGCTGGCTATTAGGAGTCTTGCTAGATGGTGTTCTTACTGAACCCTCGCTAGACATAGATTTAGCTTGTTTATGAGGTTGTCATGAGCTCATCTTATAACTACCACTAGCTCTAGAGTCAATAACCTTATTACTCTAGCTTCATTTTCTAGTAGGTTCATGCTATTTATTTCTCTTATTCCTCTGATAGTTCTGCCCAATATGACATTCTCTCTTTACAAACTCTGTTTTTCTAGCATAACTAGCTATATCTGTCAGACTATTCATTATAAGCAATCACATCATAGATCTTAGTTTCACATTCAAACTGTTAAGAAAGTGATCTATCTTTCCCTGCTAATTGTCCCTCAAGTGAGGAACAAATTGTACTAGCTCATTGAAGAGGCTATCATACTGATATATCATACGACTACCCTGAGTCAAGTGATAGAATTCCCTTCTCATCTCATCCATGAAAGCATAATTCATATAATTGGCTCTGAACTCATCCGTAAACTTCTCCCAAGTCAGCGGATTAGCTTCCGTGAGTTTACTTTGTATATTTGCCACCACTTGTCAGCCTGCTCAATCAAAAGTCGTACATGTGATGACACTTCTGCTCATCGGTTAACCTCATCAACTCACAAGCTTTTTCCATTCTATCTAAGAAATTCCCAACTACTATGAGGTCTTTCTTCCCATTGAACTTAACAGCTCCATTTTCTCTTGCTCTTTTAATAATGCCCTCTTCTTTCACTGCATGAGCCATCTGAGTTAGACCATGACCTTATATAGGAAGATAGAAATATAAGGTAAACATATGCACCGAGAGGAATGTTTGGTAGAGCATATGCTGATGGTGGAGCATAATAAGGTGGAGGAGAATAAAAAATCGGAGAATGTGAAGGGTAAGCCTGATACGCTGGAGTATGAGGATGCTATGAAGGCTCTGGAATATTCCATTGAGATGCTGCAGAGGCTGGGGGAATATGATCACCGGGAGGATGGTACGACGATGCACTATCGCTAAAAACGGAGACATACGCTCACCGCATCGTGGTTAAGGTTCCCTTCAAAGGGTTCCCCGACATGAGAATTAACCTCTTCATCAACTAGAGGTGCCCTAGAAGGCTAGCCAACATCTTCTATCATATGCACACGGACCCGACCTGCTCCCGTGCTTTGCAACGCAGAGGAATTAGAAAACACATAAATGACATCAATTACTAATAGATATAGAATAACCTATCACACACTAGAGATGTCTAAAGAATCTATAAACCTAGGCGCTCTGATACCCACACTCATCCCCTAAGGTAGGGTATGAGTGACATAAAGTTATTAAACTTACAGAATTTCCCCTATAATATGGACTAATTCTATGTGATATTGTGCTAAAACATAATCTATAACATCATCACACAAATATAAAAAGAATCATTCATAAAGATATCTAATCAATGTTTTAAAATTAGGCTTCGTGTCTAAATCAAAATAATACCTCCACATATGGAGAAAAAAACTAAGTTCTTCGTCTTAAAATACATAATAAAACTATCTATTGTTGGCCAAACCCTTTCCCAAAAATGGATGATATATTAATCTTCTAAACTTGTAAAGTGAATAAAGGAGTAAGCTCACGCTTAGTGCAATGGATCACAACTTAGTACCGTAGATAAACATGTAACAAAACATATCGAATAAGCCTTTCATAATATGAATAAATATATAAAAACTATAAAATGGTGTATAAAACATTATGTAACCTTTCATAATAGGAATAAATCTCTTTCTGCACGAGAATATTATGTATAAACTGAAACAATTCATTTATCTATATAAATACTAACGACAATACGACAAAGTTGGCAAAATGAGGCTTTCTCACGACAATAATTGGCATCCTGAACAAAATTGATAGCATGAGAGCTTATCTAATGGCAAATAAAGCTGGCACATAAATATACATGAAATGTATCATACCATAAAAATCATTTTCTAAAACACATGTTCATTTATCTCAAAAGCCATGCAAGAATTTTCATAGATTGTATATTAGTGATTTTTAACACATTAATTATTCGATCCATTCTTTTATAGAAAAATCTAAACTTTTCAAATACTAAATTATTTAATGCATTTCCTTTAAAATTCATTTAAGAAAACAAACATTACTATATAGTTTTGGAAAACATCAATGTTACAAGCTTATCCACGCACTTGGCGAGCTGTACTACAGAGAAAAGAGAATATGCAGCTAGATCATCCCCGCCAATGTTATCTCGATCACTTAAAGAGATTTAAGAATTTTTCATAAAGAACGTGACTCTAACTAATAATAGATGAACGAGTAAACTAGAAACGTGACTTAAACGTTCTCGTGATCCTAACAGAATTTCAGCAGAGTTCCAACCATAATACAGACTTCTATCATACAATTTATCCTCATCTTTTTACACTTATATTCAATTCTCAATATACAAACACTCATATAACCATTTAACATCATTAGCCAAAATCTCGGGGCCCTATATTAACTTCCTGCACACATTCTTACTTGACCATATTTCCGATTAAGTTCGTAACTCACTTTCAATGACAAGAAACTATTTAAATAGCATAAGTAAATTAATCATACTTTAAGGCTAATTAATTCTTGAAACATATAACACGAGTAAATCGAATATAACGATAAGTTACACGGAAATTGAGATTTAGAGGTTCATTACTACTCGAAATGGTGATGAGTGGTAAATATATCACTATTTCCCACTCTTTTGACCTAATATTTTGTATAGTTTCTTGGATTTTATTAACGTTTTGATGTGTTTTGTGTTGTTTTGCTAGTAAATAAAATTTTAGGAAGCAATGGAATCAAATCAGGGTCAAAATAGTGAAAATGGAGAAAAAAGGGCAAAATAATAATTTGGGCGTCGCAACGCGCAGCACCTCTGTGTTGCGACCGCTAACATGTGCCGAGTATTGCTAAAATATGTCGGACATCTGTCATCATCAAAGAAGTCTCTTATCATGCGCACCTGCTAACATGCGCCTGCCACGTATCATCATCCCATGATGCCGACAGTACGTGTGCCTCGTGTCATTATCCAATTGGACCGCATCAAACGCGTGCCAAATGTCAGCCACGTATCATCCAAGTGTCTGACACGTGTCAGCCACATCTGCCACCTGCCGAGTCAACTTCCCACGTGCCAACCACGTCACCATCAGCGAATCACATTCTGCCACGTGTCAACGGCTTAATGGACCGAAATTTACTGCATGCCACTTGTCGCCTCCAGAAGAAACCGTGTCTGTCGCGTTGCCAGCTCATACGGAGCGACATGCAGGCCTTTGCGTGTCGCGACGTGCAGAGGAAAAATTTATCTCTAAATTAGAATCGATTTCATTTCATTTTCCTCATGCTTTTCTTAGGTTTTGAATAGAATTTAAGGTTTGCATCTTGTTTGTATTTATATTTAATTATGTTTTTTTATTTTTAAGTAATAATAGTTTTAGTACTTTTATTTTCTTTTATGTTTTGTAGTTAAATTTCAGCTGAGGGAATGATGAAACATTTAATATGATTACCTAGGTCAATCTCACTTAATTATAATTTAACCGGACTAATTAATGGCTGACTATGTTACCGTTTATATGATCGGTTTAAATAAATATTACTTTACCGCCTATATAGTCGGTCTTTATGTGACAGATGATTACCACATATATGACTGATGTAATTGGACCTAAATGGAATACCACATATATTACTGGTTTATATGTTTGACATTATTAATTCCTGAGAAAGCAAAACAGAAAATAATTTATATTATAATAAGTTAAATTCCTAGGTTTCAAATATTAAATGTGGATTCCCTAACCCCGACATTTTCTTTTTATTTAGGGAAGTGATGAAACACAATATTCACATGCTTAATAATTGATTTAATTATATTATGAGTAATTATTTAGTTTGTTTATTGAATCTTAAGCTTAATACTTCTTATTGCCTGATCACCAATAAGATTGATATGGTAAACTTAAAATGAAATTGGAAAAGGATTTTAGGTTTCAGTCTTAGATTTAATAGCCAACGATCTTCCTTGAGAATATATAACCCTTTACTAGATTTCCTTACATGATAGACATATACCTGTCGGACGAGGATAGCCACAATTGGAACTTACACTTAATGAATTCAGGTACTTGTTAACATATGAATATGATTAATTGGGTTATTTGGGTATTTGCATCTGACCATCGGAAGAGGCTTTTATATAATTTCATGTTCCAGGTTAGCAGACTAATTTATTACAAAGATATAAGAGAATCAATTCATCATTAGAATAATATTGTGTGGAATCACAACCCTAGGTATTTGTGTCTTTTGTTTATTTTCCTTAGTATTTTCTTTTGTGTATTTATTTATTCAGCAAATTCACATTCAACCAACCAACCAAACAATCATCCCTTCTCCATTTAATTAGATATATGTAAATAAATAGAATCAATAATTAATAACAACAATAGAAATTAAGTCATATTTGGATCAATATTTTTATACTACTTGAGCGATACGTGCGCTTGCGTTACGTGTGTGATCAAGCCGATCAAATGGTCAGGACAGCACATGAGAAGACTCGCGATAGAGAGACTGAAATTATGTCCGAAGCGTGGGCTCAACGCGCCGCGTCTCTAGGCCACACGTGGTCCTCACGCACCGGCCGAAATCCTGAATTTCTGACGGTCGTCCGTTCTTCTGCCTCGTCCCGTCCCAATGCTGCTGATGGTTCGTCAATCGGAGTTCCGAATCAATGGAAAAACGAGAAAAACCCAAGAAAACTTCTTATCGAGAAATAGACAAAAATTGACAATTTCTGGTGCTAAGACTACAGTCAAAACGTTCCCCTCGTCGAGATCTACCCTTCCTCCAAAGATCTAGTCGGAATCGACTTTGAATTGGATAGATCTGGGTGATCTTTCTTTTTCTTTTATTCCTTTTCCTTCTTTTTCTCTTTATTCTCCCTCACGTCACTTCTCTCTCAAACCAAAAGTGAACCACTTAAATACTTCATAAAATTGGAAAAATGCAATTCCTACTCTAACTCTAAATTTTAATCCCATTTAAATATCTACTAATCTCAAGTTGACTCTAACCCAAACTTTAACTTCCTTCTCTTCCCAAACTACCTCTAAAATTCCAACACACTTAATATTAAAATTAATGCATGTTAAAATAATTTAGGGTGGTACATTCAATTATTTTCATGATTATTAAACCACTAAAAGTGTGATTCCAGAGTGCCAAGGTTGGGCATTATCCTTACTGTCAATTTCATATGCATAGTTTATGATTTAATGAACAAGAACAACACTATTTTAATCACAAGCACATTTTGTAGTTAACTAAAGTAAAAATGATCGATAAAATGACACACACATTAAAAAAAAAAGATTAAAAATAAGACACAGGTGCTTATGGATGAGTTGCAGAATGCAGCTTCATCGTGAAAGCTAAGCAAAGACCGCCAGATCATATAATAAAATAATTATCAAGATCTAATAACCACATCTAAATGATTGTAAGCAGGATTTCAATTCTGGGCACGATATAAAATCCAGTCAAGTTTCATCAGTTTATCATGTTGCTATATCATACAGAAATAATGAAAAGAAGAAAAAGGCAATAGTTTAACCAGAACATGACTTAGTCTAATGAATGATTTTGGAAGCCAAGAAAGGAAACTGGAAATGGTCAAGGAAGTTAACTCATCACAATTTAATAAGCAATACATGTAAAACATGCTAGTAGCTGCCATAATATCTAAAAGATTTGCCAGATCACCAAGGATCCAAAATATAAGTTCTTTATTCTCTCATTGTTTCTTCGTGCATTCATATTCAACATATAAAAAAATTACTTCAGAGACTTCCTACAACAGATTCTTCAAAACACCAATAGCTCAATCACATTATAAAATAACACAGTAACCACATTTGAGCTCTAGAGCTTGTTAATAAATCAATTCAACAGGTACCAAAAATACCCAAATCATATAACCTGACACCCATTTCCCAAATATTGGATACCCATTGATCAATCAAGGAGCAAAAGACAAAATAAAAATAAAAATAAAGCATCTATTCGGTTAAATGAATTAGAGACCTAAGGATCAAAATTTATTTGTCTAGGAACTACACTATCAAACAAAATCATCATATATGGAAACACAATCCAGAGACGAAATCAAACTATTAATCAAATATATAATCAGTGAGCATTCAAAAATAGTTCATCAAGATTCAATAAAAAACAAAACCCGCAAATTCTAAAAGGCAGAAGAAGAGCGATCAAGATTCGAAAACAAAAACCTTAAATTTATCATTAATCGCCAATCAATCCTTGTTCTTGAGCCTCTCAACCCTCTGGTTCAACTGCTCGATCTTGACAACAAGATGAGTGACCGAATACAACAGCCAATAGAACACCAAAGCCGACGCGATCAACAGCGCGTTGCGCTGACTCTTCATGATGGACTTCTGGTGACGCAAGTGCTCTGTGGGCGTGCAAGAGTCGCCCTCGCATGAGGGGCGCGTCTCGTACTTCCAGTAGATGTCCATGAGCAGAAACAGGCAAAACGGCACCACCGACAAGAACGGCTTCAGGAGATTGCGTGTGACGGCGACGAGTCCGCGGCGGAGGCCGTCGAGGCCAGGAAGTGTTAGCAGCAGCACCATGATCGCTTCTGCGGCCGCGGCGTATCCGAGCACAACCCATTCGAGAGCCATCGATCGATTTTGGTTCAAAAGAGCAAAATGCCTAGATCTGTTTCTGATTCTTTTCTTCGTTGGCAAGGAGATTTTGGTTCAGATTTGAAAAATGGTTAAAAGTGGCGAGGGCTGAGCTTTTTTATAGTGAAGGGGAGGGGACACTGGATGATACGTGGCTTAGTTTTGGGAAGTGAGGCGTTGGGGACAGATGGCAGGCATAGGGAGATTATCTCTGAGCGACTTTTGGTTAGAGGAAAATACATAAAATTATCACGTATATTTGACATTGGCACTTGAACACCTCCCGTTTTAGTTTAATATCAAACAATCACTTTTTTTTTTTTTTTTTTTGAAACGATGGAAACCCCGCCACCAAACCACCCATTCTGGGCCGCGGCGCAGGTAAAACCACC
>SKCR01049000.1:0-39609 GCA_019454045.1 Zanthoxylum bungeanum
ATGAGATCTCGAATACCAGATGTTATGACGTTTAGGTAATTTGTGAGGTTAATAATTTTTATTTCTCACTTCCTGAGAACAGTCGATATATGCGATTAGTTGAGATCCTAAAATTTGATTAAAAAATAAGCACGACATGGGAAAAACACACATTCGTATAGCACAACACAATATCACACTATTCGTTGTTGTAAATTCTCTAAATATAGAGTATGGATGGAAGAGAGACATGTCCCTTGAGTAGTGCCCTATGAGAGAGGCACCAACATGTAGGGACATGTCATCTAAATTTAAAGAACATACATTTAGGCTTTAAGGGAGCGGTATAACCCTTGGGAGGGTTACACCACAAGTCAAAGGGTGCCCTCAAAGACACCATTCCATGTCTATTTAATGGAGCCTTTATTATTTTTTCAAGGATCCAAAAAAAAAAAATTAACAAACAAATGTGTCTCATACATTGTTTTAGAGTCAGAGAGAGTTCCTCCATTTCCTAGTTCGAGATCTTGTTAAGAAGTGCCCATTGAACAAGAGGAATCTGAGTTATCCTGGGAGAACATTAGCCACAAAACCCGTAGAGCACCGAGACAGTGTTAATAAGTTCTTAAGGACAGAGATCTATCTCGACTTGGACTACAAAATTCGTCACTGTTCCAGGTTCTTCTTTATGATTTGAGTTTTAGCGTTTATATGGTATATTGGCATATTATGTAGATTTGATTTTGCGTTCTGGTATTGATTGTTAATTGCATATTAGTTTATGTTTCATGACACAAATCCTCCAACAATCTTAAGAACTTATTAATTTAGTATTGTTAGATAGAAATTCGCATGCTTAGATCTGAAAATTTCTGGAAAAAATCTAGTCTGTGCATGAAAATACGTGGGAGTTCGAACGCCCGACGAACGCGAAGGCAAAAATCTGAAATTTCGTAAGAACGTTCGAACGCCCCTTCAAACGCAAGCCTTCTGTCTTAGAACGTTCGAACGTGTATTCAAACGCAACTCGAACGCAAACCTTCTGCCCTAGAACGTTCGAACGCGTCCTAAACGCAACACGAACGCAAACTCTCTGGAATATTCTGTTCGAACGCGTTCTCGAACGTGAACTCTCTGGAACACTTCGTTCGAACGCGTTTACGAACGCTACACGAACGTGCACACACTGGACAGTCTCGTTCTAACGTAGATACGAACGCGACACTAACGAAATTAATTCTGGAAGTGTTTCTAAACTGAAATAGACTTAGATTAATTTAATTAATCATAATATTAACTTAGCAAAATCATATATTATACAATTAATAATCTTGGTAGTATATATTTAAGTTATTATTAGGGTGTTCAATTATCACAAGCATACACATAGTGATAAAGTTGAAAATTAATTGTGTGTTGCATACTTGGTTGAGAATTTAAAGTGTAATCATACACAAGTAATTCCATCAAATCTTGATTGACACATACACATATATCTACACATATAGAATATTGTATTGTAAAATCAAAAGTGTAATACTAAGTTTGAATTGCTAAGAGATTCTATTGAAGAAGTGTTTAAAAGATATTCTATCAAAAAAGGCGATAAGAGCCTAAGTGGTCAAAGACTTAAGTGGTTACTCCGGACCCCCCCTCGTCCTCTGGGAATATTCCTTTATTTACTTTTCATAAAAAACCTTAGTCGAAAATTCAAGGACTTGTGTTTATTGGTACTACTATCTAATAAAACAATGAGTGGATACTTGGTATATCACTTGAACAAGATCATTTGTTAATCGTTGTGCAATTTATCTTTTATAGACTCATTGACCCATGTTGGTGTTCCATTTACTTATGGCTAGCGGAAACATCTCAGTATCGGTCTCTCATGGAGAAAAATCGGAAACGTTTGGTGGGGCAAACTTTAAACAGTGGCAGAGCAAAATGTTATTCTACCTGACATCTCCAGTTGGCTAAGTACCTCGAAGATCCTCCGGATCCTGTGGAGGGTGAATCGGAAACAGCCAAAGAACTGCGAGAAGAGACATGGTCGTCTGACGACTTCTTGTGCATGAACTACCTTTTGGGTGGACTTGACACCAAGGCATGGCTTCTGCGAAGATTCTTTGGGAATCTCTCGAGAAGAAGTATAAAACCAAGGATGTCGGGCAAAAGAAGTTTGTTGTGGGTAGGTTCCTGGACTACAAAATATTAGATTCAAGAACGATAATGTCTCAGTTGGGTGAACTGCAATTGATCATTAATGAAATATTGGATGAAGGGATGAAACTCTATGAGACGTTTCAAGTTGCCACTATTATTGAAAAATTGCCTCCATCATGGAAGGACTTCAGGAGCTATCTGAAACACAAATAGAAACAAATGAGCCTTGAAGACCTTGGAGTTTGATTGAGGATCGAAGAGGGCAATAGAAAGTCCGCAAAGGCCAGCTACAAGACTATGAAGTCTAAGGCCAACATCGTTGAGGGTGTAAATGGTAGAAAAAAGAGAAAGAAAAGTGGAGCTGATTCTTCCCAAGAGAACAAGAAGTTCGAGGGGAAGTTCTACAACTGTGGAAAAAATGGTCATATGGCAAAGGACTGCAGAAATAAGAAGTCTCAAGATAAGGGCAAGATAAAGAAAAATGAGGCCCATGTCGCTGAAGATGAGCAGCTGACTGATGAGATCTCAAAGATGAATCTATCAGCAGTGGTAACTAAAACCAACTTGGTTGGGAATCCGAGAGAATGGTGGGTAGACACTGGGGCTACTCGTCATATCTGTGCTGAAAGCAAGATGTTTTCCTCGTATCAGAAGGTCGATAGCGGCGATCATCTGACAATGGGAAACTCGTCCACCTTTAGAGTGGTTGGACAAGGCACAATGGTTCTGAAAATGATATCTGGAAAAGAGCTTACATTGAAAAATGTTTTGCATGTTCCAGATATTCGGAAGAACTTGGTCTCGGGCTCTCTCCTTAGCAAGCCTGGTTTTAAGCTTGTATTTGTTTCTGACAAGTTTGTATTGACCAAAAATGATGTCTATGTAGGAAAATGATACCTTACTGAGGGCCTTTTCAAACTCAATGTAATGACTGTCAATCGACACAGTGCTAATAATAAACCTACAATTTTCGCTTATATTATTGAGTCACAAAATGTATGGCATGAGAGGTTATGACATGTTAATTATGATACAATGCGTAAATTAATTAACATGGACCTTATACCTAAATTTACAATTGATAGCCAACATAAGTGTGAGGCATGTGTTGAAGCAAAAATGCATAGAGCATCATTTCATTCCATAGAACGAAGTTCTGAACCCTTGGAACTTGTACACACTGATGTGTGTGATATGAATATTGTGCAAACAAGAGGCGGTAAAAAGTAATTTGTCACTTTTATCGATGATAGCACAAGATTCTATTATGTGTATTTGCTGAGGAGCAAAGATGAAGCTATTGAGAGCTTGATACACTATGAGAACGAAGTTGAAAATCAACTTGGCAAGAAAATCAAGAGAATCAGGAGTGATAGAGGTGGTGAATATGTGTCACCATTCGGTGAATATTATTTCGTTCATGGAATTATTCACGAAACCACTGCTCCTTATTCGCCTCAACAAAATGGGATTGTTGAGCGCAAAAATTGAACGTTAAAGGAAATGATGAACGCCATGTTGAAAAGTTCTGGTTTACCCCAGAACTTGTCGGGGGAAGCTTGCTTTCCGTGAACTACGTTATGAACAAGCTTCCTCACATGAGATTGGACAAGATACCATATGAGTTGTGAAATGTTATGTAATTTCCTACAAATATCTGAAAAATATGGGGTGTCTTGCCAATTGCCAAGGTAATGGTTCCTAAACCTAAGAAGGTGGAATATGACCCAAAACTGTTGACTATATATTCATCGGATATGCTCGCAACAGTAGTGCGTATCGATTCTTGGTACACAAGTTTGAGATTTCTGACATCAATCCAAATATGATAATTGAGTCAAGAAATGCGACGTTTTTTGAAGAGACGTTTCTTTGTAAGGAAAGATAAAGAACAAAGTCTCTTAAAAGAACTATTGATACTGTCAAAGGCAGTAATCAGGTTGACCAAGAATCGGATCAACGTGGAAATTTTGAGGCAATATGGCAAGCGAGCTAGAACGTTTAAGTCTTTTGGTCCCGATTTTCTGACATATTTGCTAGAAAATGAGCCTCAAAGCTATAAGGAAGCAATGTCTTCACCGGAGGCACCTTTGTGGAAGGAGGCTATCCACAGTGAGATTGATTCAATCCTACAAAACCATACTTGGGAGTTGGTTGATCTTCCTCCAGGTTGTAAGCCACTGGGCTACAAATGAATATTCAAACGGAAGATGAAACCGGATGGATCAATAGATAAGTACAAGGCGAGACTTGTCATAAAAGGTTATAGACAAAAAAAGGCCTTGATTACTTTGACACATATTCACCAGTGACTCGTATCACATCGATAAGAATGCTCATAGCCATATCAGCTATATTTGGTATTGAAATACATCAAATGGATGTAAAGACGACATTCTTGAATGGTGAATTGGATGAAGAGATTTACATGGAACAACCAGAAGGGTTTAATATTCCTGGACAAGAACAGAAGGTGTGAAAACTTGTAAAATCCTTGTACGGATTGAAACAAGCACCTAAACAATGACATGAGAAATTTGAGAAAGAGATGTTGTCAAGTGGATTCAAAGCCAATGAGTGTGATAAATGTATGTACACCAAATCAACTCAAACAAAATATGTCATTATGTGTCTCTATGTAGACGATATGCTGATAATTGGTAGTAATCATGAAATGATTCAGTCTACCAAGAAAGTGTTATCCAACAAATTTGATATGAAAGATTTGGGAGTAGTTAACCTAACTCTTCATCTATCAAAGAATACTGGCTCAAGCGTATCGCAATTAGAGTATTCGAGAATCATCGAAAGTCTGATGTATCTCATGAATTGCACATGACCTGATATCGTTCAAGCTGTGAAACAGACTTAGTAGATATACGAGTAATCCGGGACATAACCACTGGAAAGCCATAGTAAGAATTTTGAGGTATCTGAGAGAAACTTCAAAATATGGGCTACATTATGCGAGATATCCCGCTGTTCCGGATATCTGATACAGTGGATTCCAAATCTACGAGTGGATTTGTTTTCATATTTGGTAGCGCAGCCGTGTTATGGAAATCCTCGAGGAAAACATGTATTGCCCGGTCTACTATGGAATCAGAGTTCATAGCATTAGACAAAACAACGGAAGAAGTAGAATGGCTTAGAAACTTTCCTGGAGGATATTCCTAGTTGGCCCAAACCGGTGCCAGCGATAAGCGTACATTGTGATAGCCAATCGGCTATTGAGAGAGCCCAAAATACAATGTATAATGGTAAGTCTAGACATATACGTCGGAGACATAATACCATACGTCAACTGCTCTCAAGTGGCATAATAACGATCGATTATGTGAAGTCAAAGGAAAACCTAGCGGATCCACTAACTAAAGGTTTACATAGAGAGCAAATTGATAAGTCATCAAGAGGAATGGGCTTGAAGCCTATAAATTAAGAATTGTCACTATGGAAACCCAACCTAGCAGACTGTAGATCCCAAGATCTAGGTTCAAAAGAGACAACTGAAACTTTTTGCAATTCAAAACAAGCACTGAAGAGTTTTGTACTCTTTCCCATTCCGATAATGACGCAGAGTTCTGTCTGTCAAGGTTAGGATAAGCTAAGTCTTTTAATGATCACTATATTATGAGATGAGTCCTAATGAGGGTAAAGACAGATTACCTCTTCATAGTAGATCACCTATTTCAAGTATGAAGTGAGGCCGCTTCCATGGGAACTTTTAAAGGCGGGTTACCCTAAAGTACTTGATGAATCCAAGACCACTGTTCATGACCGAAATGAACACAACCGTAGAACGGGAAATGGTCGAAGTAAAGCTGTGTGTTGGCGATTGTCTAGGTTTACACCAATGGTAGAACAGTTCAAGACTATGGATCACTGGTTTGCCAAGTAAATTTGATTGTCATTCACTAGGAAAGGTTCAAGGCGAAAGCTACATATTTCGATGCAGCTTTATTTCACGGTAACTCTCTCTAGTGTCTGCATGAATATTTAGAGAATTATGGGGGATTTTTGTAAATTCTCTAAATATAGAGTATGGATGGAGAAGAGACATATCCATTGAGTAGTGCCCTATAGGAGAGGCACCAATATGTAGGGACATGTCGTCTAAATTGAAAGAACATACCTTTAGGCTTTAAGGGAGGGGTATAACCCTTGGGAGGGTTACACCCCAAGTCAAAGGGTGCCCTCAAAGACACCCTTCCATGTTTATTTAATGGAGCCTTCATTGTTCTTTCAAGGATCCAAAAAAAAAATTTAACAAACAAGTGTGTCATACATTGTTTTAGAGTCAGAGAGAGTTCCTCTATTTCCTAGCTCGAGATCTTGTTAAGGAGTGCCTCTTGAACAAGAGGAATCCGAGTTATCTTAGGAGAACATTAGCCACAAAACTCGTAGAGCACCGAGACGGGACTAATAAGTTCTTAAGGACAAATATCTATCTCGACTTGGACTAATAAATTCATCATTGTTCCAGGTTCTTCTTTATGCTTTGAGTTTTAGGGTTTATATGGTATATTGGCATATTATGTAGATTTGATTTTGCGTTATGGTATTGATTGTTAATTGCATGTTAGTTTATGTTTAATGACACAAATCCTCCAACATTCGTCAACGGATGCGACCATGACATGTGGGCCGTAATGGTACTAGATTTTAGGACGCGGCCCATAAAAATTCGACATGATTTAAGACGGGATAAAACATGACACACGAAAGATCATATTTCAAATTTTATAATTTAATTTTAATATGATTACACTGCTACACTTATATATTCTTTAGATAAATAAAATGAAATAAATAATAATAATAAATATAATAATATTTTATTTCATCTCTATTAAATTGAACTTATATCATTAACTAATAGTAAATTAAAATTAAAATTATTAGTCAAAATTGATTTGAATTGTATTATCATTTTGTGATATATTATTTGTTACATTTCCGTATTATTATTATTAGTATATTTATGTTATCTATTCAATTTTAAATTCAATTGTATATATTTTTTAATGTCTCTGAATTTAATCAATGAAAGTTATTTTAAAAATTATTCACAATTTTTTTTTTATTTCAAATAGTTTGATTACTTCTAAAGTTAAATTAATTTATATATTTTGTAAATACATAAACTACAAGGCACGAATCATGACATGACACGCGGATCGTGGGCCGGATTTATCTTGTGCAAGTGGCAACGCGGCTCGCCAACTAAATGGGTCGGACCGTCATGGCACCTTAGCCTGCACGAGCTTATGAAATTTCCTAATTTCATCTCTTATTTAAATGGATGTGATGTAATGTTGTTGACGGCTGATTTTCGTCTCAGGGAAATATGAGAATATTACCCCCAGGACAATCCTCCCTCAATAGTGAATTTGTTTGGTTATGGGGGAACCAAAAGCAAACTTAGTGGAAGGTGGAAGAACACGCAGATTGAGACAGAGAATTAACGTGGTTCGGCAGAAGGATTCCTGCCTACGTCCACGGGCACAAAGTGAGAGGGTGTTTTTATTGCTATAACGTGCTCGGACGACCAGTTTGTGGTCGGTCAGTGTGAAAACCGAGCTGTTTTGTAAGGAAAATTACAAATATTTTTTTACAGGAACCATTTCTCCCTCTCGCCCCCTTCTTTATACATGAGACTAACCCCTTTATATACTACAAATGAGGCGGTAAAAAGAGGCGGTTACTATTCCATTTGTGGAATCTTCCACGTGACGCTTGACTCATTTAATGAGTACTCTGTACTCGGCTGCTCTTCATCGAAAGCAAGCTTGTCGTCTGACATCCTATCACATCACTTGATTTTCTGCTGCCACACGCAACTTAGTAATGATGATAGCCTGGTGGGTGTCTCCGGGAGACGACACGTGGCGGAGAAGAATTGTTGACTCATCTTCTGTCGGTGGGCAAGTGGTCGGCCAAATTCTTTACTCAACTAATCGACTACTCTTATCCCGTCTTGATATATCTGGGCTTCTCGACCTTTACACAAAGACCAAGATGGATCCGAGCCGAGCTGACAACCAAAAAGTGGTCGGCCTCGGAGCTAATATCGTACTGAGTGCCTTTTTCGACTAAATCTGGGAGACCAAGTTCGGATTTTTCTTTCTGGGTGATGGCTGATTCGGGCCCTCTGAACACTTGAATTTCCGAAAAAGAGGGTGAAATCTCATCCTTGTCCCCGCCTGTACTTTTTATGGTATAGTGCTTTAAAATACACCATCAACATCTTTCCCCTAGTTTTCGGTATCAATGAGTTAGCGAGTTGATGCCGGGAACTATATAAAGATGGTGTGCTGATCGTCCTGCTGGTGGTCGTTCCAGAAATCACAGAAAAATTGCCTTCGTCATCAACCAAGTCTTCTGTTTCTATCTTCATATCCTCGGTTATCGAAGATGCCGATCCCATTCAGAACGATTCTCCATCTTGAAGCTTCACTTGGGTCATCTCACCAGGAGACGAAGCTCCTTTTGCCGCCCAAAATAAAAATGACTTCTCCTCTGTAGTGTCCATACCTAAGATCTGGAGGTCCTAACCCCTGACTGATCCCACATTGATTATGAGGAAAATTTTTTTTTGCCTTTGGGCTGACGACGATATGCTTGGTGGCATATGATCCTGCCTTGAATTGAGAGTGGCACTTGGTCCTAGAGGGATGTTATGTCCCCAGTCCGAAGGGCTGACTCGGTGGGACGTATCTCTACCCCGAGTGAAAAGAGGCATTTGGACCTGGGGGAATGTTACGTCCCCAGTCCGAAGGGCTGACTCGGTGAGACGTAACCCGGCCCCGAGCTGAATCAACCACAAAGCCTCGGCGGAACGAATCCAGCCCCGAGCTGGTGGTGCAATGAGGCCTCGGCGGAATGAATC
Organism: Zanthoxylum bungeanum; assembly: GCA_019454045.1. Classification (NCBI taxonomy): domain Eukaryota; kingdom Viridiplantae; phylum Streptophyta; class Magnoliopsida; order Sapindales; family Rutaceae; genus Zanthoxylum; species Zanthoxylum bungeanum. The sequence continues at coordinate 9,032 of SKCR01049000.1, forward strand.
CAGTCCCGAGCCGAATAAACCACAAAGCCTCGGTGGAACGAATCCAGCCCCGAGCCGGTGGTGCAATGAGGCCTCGGCGGAACGAATCCAGCCCCGAGCAGAATCAACCACAAAGCCTCGGCGGAATGAATCCAGCCCCGAGCCGGTGGTGCAATGAGGCCTCAACGGAATGAATTCGGCCCCGAGCCGAATCAACCACAAAGCCTCGTCGGAACGAATCCACCCCCGAGCCGGTGGTGCATTGAGGCCTCGGCGAAACGAATCCAGCCCCGAGCCGAATCAAAGTCGAGACTTGACACGGGCGTCCCCTTGCCACAAATCGATGAAAACTAAAATAAGTGTAAAGTGGGATAAAAAAAACTATGGCGGTGACTTAGCACATACTCAATAAAAACGGAAGAATTAACAACAACAGGGATGCCTCGCGGTAGCGTCCCACATGGTACCTCCAAAACACAATCCTGAATCTTTCAATTCAGAGTCCCGGCGAACCGGGATTCGGATCAAAGAGCGCCCGAGACAGTAAGGGCACATCCCTCCTTATGCTCGACGACGCTGGATCATGCAAACGCCACGAGGGCACAGTCCCTCCTCGTGCTATGCTTCTCGTGGATCCGAATAGTCAAGCTAAGTACGGATCAAAGAGCGTTGAGACATAAAGGCACACTCTTCCTTATGTTCGACGACGCTGGAGCATGTAAACGCCACGAGGGCACAATCCCTCCTCGTGATATGCTTCTCGCGGATCCATCGGTTAGGCTAAACACACGGGAACACACTCCCCGCAGTCGCCTTCCCTAAGCCGGTTGGACAGATTGATTCACATGGGATTTCTTTCCCTGCGGTCATCGACTCCGGTGTGATACTGCTAGCTCAGTTAGACTGATTGCTTCACAGGGGCACTCCCTCCCCGCGGTCGTCATCCCGAGGTGATCCTACTGACTCGGTTAGACAGATTGCTTCAAGGGGGCACTCCTTCCCCGCGGTCGTCATCCCGGGGTGATCCTCAAAAATGCGAGTGCTGGGTAATAACGTTCCAGCCTCGAATTGCGAGGGGTTCGCGCTTTCCCGCACATATTCCATTCCTTGATGTAATCTGAATCCATCAATAATGAAAAGAACCAGGCCGATACATTTTACCCGGAGGTTTGATAATGATATCTGCGTTTAGCGTGGCACGAGCTTGGTGCGATTCCTAATCTCAAATCATCCCTTCACGTCAAGTATGTCCTCGGAATATTGAAAATAACTTTCGAATTTAATTAACAAACAAGCAAGTTGGGCAAGTTTCTTAAAAAAAAAGAGAGTTTTATTTATATTCAAAGGACTTGCTGCCCTTCTTACAACTCTTTACGGGACATTTTAAGAGAGACTTTTACAATATTTTTATTGCTGCTTCTTTGCTCTTCGGCTTGATCTATTCTCTTCATTATTGCTTATTGCTCTTTTGCTCGAACACTTCTTCCAGCCGGATCTTGATCCTGAATACTCCCGATGCGTACGCAGTATTTGTAAACTTCACCGACAAAACTCCTTTCTTGCATCGGGGCTTCTTGGGAACTCACCAATCTGATTTTGACTCTGGGCTGGATCACAGGGTCTGCCGAACCGGGTGCTCCGTGGGCACACCTTGACTCATGCATTTTCCCGGTGCCCGGTGCCTCCCGATCAACCCTGGGCTTTGTGGCGAGGCCGTCAGTCTTTGCTTTGCGTGGTTTTCCCGAATACTTTTCGCCTCCTTTCTTCTCATTCGGGGAAGACCACCACACCAATTGAGAACTGGACCGACGGACGTCCTCCCTCGCCTTTGGCTGACTAGTTCCCTGACCAGTCCTCCAGCATAAGTAACTGACCGGTGCGTAATCACACGCGTATAACGCAAGCGCACGTATCGTTCAAGTAGTATAAAAAGTATCGATCCCACGAGGACTTAATACCTAAACTATTAATTTTATGAGGTCAAATGATTACTAGTATCTAACAGGTTGATTGATTGATTTGAAATGGTGATGATTTTAAATTTAAAAACAAGTAAATAAAATTGCACGAAAGTAGGTTTAAGAAAAATCAATATTATGAAATTATTTAGGGTTGTGAATCTTTCTAATATCTTTTAAAAGATGAAGTGGTTATTTCATGGTTTTGTAATAAATCGGTTTACTAACCTGGAACACTAAATTATGCAAAAGCCTCTGTCGATGGTTAGACGCAAATACCCAGTTTAACCCAATTGAACCATATGTCTATGTCAACCAAATTATCTGGATTCATTAAGTTTAAGTTCCAATTATGGTTACCCCCGCCAGACAGGTAAATGTCTATCCTGTAAGGAAATCTATTAAAGGGTTATCTATCCTCAAGGAAGATCGTGGGCTATTAAGTCTAAGGCTGAAACCTGAAATTCCTTTGTCAAGTTTATTTTAGATTTACCACATCAATCTTATTGGTGGCCAATTAAAAAAACTCATTAAGCTTAAGACTTAATAAGTAAACCTTTAAATTACCCAAACTATAAAATAACCCATTATAAACTGGTGATATTATAATTCATCACAACCCTAGATAACTAACTTAGTTATGACACATAATTAGGGCTAGTAAAAACTTAAATAAAATAAAAGACATAAAGTAAAATGCTGAAAGTAAATTGCTAAAAATTAAATGACGGAAAGTAAATGCTGAAATTAAATACTGAAAATTAAATGCTGAAAAGTAAATGCTGAAAGTAAATTACTGAAAAGTAAATGCTGAAAGTAAATTGCTTAAAGTAAATTGCTAAAAAGTAAATGCTGAAAGTAATTACTGAAAAGTAAATAAAGTAAAAGTACAATAAAAGAAAATGCTGAGGTAAAATGATCCACTTTTATTACTTCTATTTTAGATATCTCCCTTAATATAATATATTAACTTTGCATGATAATTACCAACCAGCCATATAGGCGGTATCCAGATTAAGTCAAATTACTAATTAATTACAACCGACCAATCAGGCGGTATCCAATTTAGTCAGGTTAAAACCAATTTAAATAATTACCAACCGACCAATATGGCGATATCCTCGTTAAGTCAGGTTTTAACTAGTTTATATATTATAATTAAGGGAGATTAATCAAAATATTAGTAATAAAAGTTTTACCTTTTACCCCAGCAAAGGGGAGTTACCTCCTCATTACTGAAAAGTAAAACTGAAAATTAAAGAAAGAAAAGTACTGTGAGTAAAAGTAAATTGCCGAAAGTAAAACTGAAAAGTAAAGAAAAGAAAGTGCGAAAGCGGAAATTAATTACTGAAAGCTGTAAATAAACAAACAAGATACAATTTTCTTAGTATTCTTAAGGAATTCCTTAGAAGAAAGTATGAATTTACAAATGAAATTGCTTGGTATTTATAGGAAAAATTTTACCTCCATCAAATCATCCACCAAATCCATTATTAATTGCTCCACTAATTGCTCCACCAAATCCATTATTAATTGCTCCACTAATTGCTTATCATGTTTGGCGGGGATTTGATAAATTTTATTATTTATTTATTAATTTATTTTTTGCTTTGAAAATGATTGAAAATGACTTTAATAATTACACACAACACACTTCTGGATGGTTCATCAAATTCGGTAATGAAATCTTCTGAATTCGAAATTATTTTGTCTTTAAAAGTTGTAGAGCTTTGAGTCTTCTTTAATCTGGAACTTGAATCAGCTCAATCCGATATCGGAGTAAGAAGGTATGTCCAAAATACGATAGATGCGCAAAATTGGAATTTCCAAAACTGCACTTCGTTAAAACCCCCTTTCAAGTTTCCAATCTCCAAACTTAATATGTCAAGTCCAATTTTTACCCTTATTTGACCCACATTTCGTCCTAAATGATTTCATTATGTCCTAATATTATTTTATCTGTAAAATAAACTAAAACACATCAAAACATTCATCAAACCCGAAAAACTAAACAAAATATTAAGTAAAAGAGGCGGTAAATATTGATATATTTTCCGCTCATTACACCCCAAAACCTAATATTTTGCTAGTTCTCGAGCAAAAAAAACAAATTAAAATACAAGAAACAATTAAAATTAAACTTAGCCACTTTCGTAGGGATCACAGTTGCATTTAGCATATGCAACAAGCCTTTAAACCCCTAGGTGTCCCTAGTGGACGAGTTATAGTCCCGTGAGGGCTTACAACAATGATACCCACAAATTTTTTACAAAAATAAAAAGGTAATAAAACTAATGCACACAAAAGCAAAAAGACAAGAGAAAATAGAATAAAGAAGTTAGTGACTAATCATGTGAAACTTCTACTCCAAGTTAATAGTTGTTTTTTTTTCTTTCTAAATTACTGAATAAGTAAATTCTCCGATTATATTTACCATTCTCCATATGCACAGCCGACAAAGTATTAATCAACTCATTTTTCCCACAACAGTCATAGGTGCAGTTGATAAGAGAGTAATATTTTTATCCTAAAGTTTTATCAGAATTCACACCTTTTTGCAGCAATGGAATAATTTTTCTGATTTTTCTCTTTGATTTTTATTTTTTTTATTTATATACAATATCTTCCATCTATGTAGCGAGTGTTGGGTCGGTGGCTCCCAAACCAGTTGGCTTTAGGGCACCAGATGTTAAGACACCCCTACAGACTTAATTACTCAGACTTTAGATATATATATTTTTGCAGAATCTTTGATCCATGTAGCGAGATTTGGGCCAGTGACTCCCAAACTAGTTGGCTTTAGGGCACTAGTTGTGTTAAAACACCCTTACAGACTTAATAACTCGGATCTCATACATTTTTTTTACTCCATCACTTTTTGAGATGCTTCCTCCAATTAAACTAGAGCACTGGATATTACAAACTTTTCAATTATAGCTCATGTCCGTATGTTACGATGCATGTTGATAATACCTGCTAACTGAGCATATGAAGATCCATTTTAGTCAGTATTATGAAGAATTCACAAATTAAATAATTCAAAAGGAAATAAACAAAAATTAACTTGTTCCGAATTAGGTTTGAGATACGTCTCAGGAGTGGAAATTCCTTACTCAGCTATCTCTTATCAATTTCACCTTTTTAGTCAAAATAAAAACAAAAACGCAAAATATTTTTGTAATTTTTAAAAATTTTTCAATTTTTTTTTGTATTTTTCGGAAAATTTTGCCCTAAAAATAAAAACAACACACAACTAAAAACAAGATACTAATCAACTAATTTCCTCCCCCAAACCTAAATGAGACATTGTCCCCAATGTCTTAAACAGTAGAAGAAGAGTTTAGAAGATAGTACTTGGTTAACTGAAACTCTACACTAAAAGTTAAAGGTTAAGATCCAGATTAATCTGACGCCTCTTACCACGATCGTCCTCGGACCAATTTATCTTTGAAATGATAGGGTTAATTTGTGGTTCATAGGCTAAGATTTGGTCAATTAGATCCGGAGCAGTTTTGGCAGTGAAGAGGAGTTCTTTTAAAGGTTTTGACACGAACCCATTTCTCCGGGCATCATCAAGAAACACACAAAGAAAATCATAAAATCCTTAAACGTTGTACAGTCCAAGCGGTTTCTGGTGTATGTTCAGGTTCGCCCAAGATAACACTGTAAAAATTTCCTCAAATGTACCCAAGCCATCTGGCAAAGCAATAAATGCATCAGCACGATTAATCATTTCCACTAGTCGCTCGGACATACCTGGCACAATAAGTTCCACTATGTTTGATGGTCCAATAAGATTTGCCTCCGCCAAGAGTTTTGGAATGATTCCCAAAACTTGACTGCCTCCCTCCTGTACAGCTTTTGAAACGATCCCCATAAGTCCAAGATTGCCTCCGCCATATACTAAGTGCATATTCCTTGCAGCTAAGACTCTACCCAATTCATGTGCTGCTTCTACATATTATGACTTAACACCAACACTAGTTCCGCAAAACACACAGATGTTTTCAACTCATTTTCTTGAAGTGGCTTCCATGTTTTACTCTAGATGTCTTCAAAAGTGCAATGATGAGTTAAATTTATAACACCTGAAAATGGTGAGTAAAATAATAGCACTAGTACCTGCCAAATGACAATTATTAGTTAACAGTAAAATAAATCGTGATAGTAAAAAAGGTCTGGATCCTGTCGGAGAAAATAAAAGAAAACAACAAAACAAATTACAATTATTAGGAAAAGACAAAGAGATATAATATGTACAAGAAAAGTAGCAGCTTGATTAACGTCTATGCGTCAGGGACAAGCTTCCCATCCAATTTTCTTATAAATTGGCAAATAGGGTCTTTTTGAGTCAGATTCCCGAGACTTAACTGTTGTCTTTCTTTTTGGAATTGTGTATGTAATTTGCGAATGGCTATATGAACATATCCACTGGGATGCGTCTCAATAGTTGAAGATATATCATCTACAGACTCCTTACTCAAGCCATCCTTAATGAATTTAATTTTATATTCGTGATTATCAGACACCATTCCTAAAGAACGGCAACGAGTATTGCAATTCCAGCGTGCACATTTGTAACAAACACCCATTTGCTTAGCTCTATGTTTCTTTACATAGGTGCTTCTTCCAAATCCGGGCAAATAAGAATTACAGGAATCAGAATACTCACCTGCTAATCGGACCCGTGCTTCAATTACCCAACGAATATCATTAGGAACACCATGGATCGTTAGCAATCTCATCCGTTCCAAGCGAGCTTTGTAGACTTTCATCAGAGAGTTTTGAGGGAGAGAAGGAAATTACTTTTGAAGATTTGCGAGAACTTCTTCCATCCTGAAATGTCTTAATCTGCAAAAACTAAACACACAAAATTAAATCACACCAAATCACAATATATACACAAATTGCATGGGTTGCCTCCCTACGAGCGCTAAGTTTAACGTCGACAGCTAGACGTGACTTCTCGAACATTAGGCTGGATCTGAAAGTGTGACACTTTATTTTTGTCGCTTAAATGATTCTCCCCAGTAGTGCTTGACACGCTTGTTTTTAACCTTGAATGTTTTGTTGGAGTCAGGATCATGTATCTCAACGGCTCTATCTGGTAAAACTTTGGTGATCACAAATGGACCTGACCACCGTGATTTTGGCTTCCATGGGAAGAATTTCACCCGTGATTTTTTTAACAGTACCTTCTGCCCTAGTTCCATTTGTATGCGCACTAACTTCTCATCATGTATTTTCCTTGCCTTTTCTTTGTACATTTTGGCATCCTCAAAAGGCTGATTGTGAAATTCCTCCAATTCGTTGAGCTGGTGGAACTTTTTCTCTTCTGTTGTTTGTAGTGCAAGAATAGGCTTCTTCAGTACGCAGTGCGCTTTAACTTCAGGCTCCACAGGCAATTGACATTCTTTAAGTTTGTCAGCAGAACTTTGCATTGCATTGGAGGTCTGGATGGTACTATTTATCACATCAAGTCTGAAACATTCATCCTTCTCATCATTCGGGAAATTCATGGCTTTAAAAACATTGAATGTTACTTCTTGGTCTTGTACCCTCATGGTTAGTTCTCATTTTTGTACATCAATAATGGTTCGACCTGTAGCCAAGAATGGTCTCCCGAGGATGATTGGCATGTCTGCATCTTCCTCCATATCAAGGACAATAAAATCTGCTAGGAAAATGAATTTGTCAACCTTGACCAGCACATCCTCAACTACGCCTCTTGGAAATACGAGCGTTCTATCAGCAAGTTGTAGAGAGACTGAAGTTGACATTGTTTCTCCAATCTGTAATTTCCTGAAAATAGAAAAAGGCATCAAGTTAACACTCGCACCTAGTCAGTAGTGAAGACGAGCAGTAAATAGTGGAAGAGATAGGTCTGAGGTTACCTTGACCTCTGTGGGCTGCCGTGAGGGCGGTGGTCCGGTCTATAAAGGGTAAGAAGTTTAGAGAGCTGAGAGTTAGAGTTAAAAGTCTTAAGCTTCAATGAAAATGGCCCATATATTATAAATTCTGCTTCTTTATATAGGTATGAAGGATCTTCTTTTCTCATTGGCACATGGGCTGCATTTATGGGGGTGGGACCTATAACATATTTTAGCATTTATCTTTCGGTGATGAGATGAGTCAGCTGAATTCGCGGAGAACATGATGTGATGTTTTTTTATGGAAAGCAAATGGGTTGCTTGGGCTTTCACTGAAATATGGGTGAGATGCAAATGGTTCATGCCTTTGGTCAAACGTTGGTCTGGAAACTATTTGAAGGAATTTGAACTCTAACTATTATTGGGCCTGGGCGAAAAGACAATTATACCCTTGACCCAAATTTTGCCCGTACAGTTTGTCTCATACTCTCTAAGTCAATGAGTCATTGGCTTGGAGAGTATTTCGACGAGTACGTCGTCTGGGTCGGTGTAGGTGTACCTGAGCATCGTTGTCGTTTGGACCCTTCAAAGGTCATACCATGTTGATGGAGCCAAATAAATATCAAGGATGATCCTCAGTCGACTAGACATGGACTTTGATATTGCTTGGACCTGTCAAATGTCATATTATGTTAATGGAATAAAACAAATACCTGGGATGATCCTCAGCCCACTAGACATGATGATGATCCAGGAGACTATCATGAGCTATATGGAATGTTCCGATCAACTGGACTAGATTGAGGTCCAAGATCAATTCCAGTCAACCTGACCTGGTTCGGGGGAGTCTTTTATTTCGTCTGGACCAGATGAAGGTCCAGGTCTCGGTTTTGATTCGACATGAGCCAAATATATATCAAGGATAATCCGCAATCGACCACTCCTGAATGATGATATTGGTCAGCCCTAGGATGATCCTCGATCGACCTGACCTGGGTGTTGATGTAGCTTGGACCTGTCAAGAGCAACGTCATGTCTAAAGAAAATAAATAAATGTTATGGATGATCCTCAGCCGACCCGACCCGAGTGTTGATGTGGCTTGGACATGGAATGATCCTCAGTCGACCCGACATTGGATGATCATGTAGCTTTGCACTGTCAAGAGCAATATCATGTTTAAAGAATATAAATAAATATTATGGATGATCCGCAACCGACTCGACCGGGGTGTTGATGTAGCTTAGACTTGGGATGATCTTCGGTCGAACCGACATAGGATGATCATGTAGCTTTACCCTGTCAAGAGCAATATCATTTTTAAAAAAATAAATAAATGTTAGGGATGATCCTCAACCGACCAAGTTTTTAACTCGGCTCGACATTAGCCATCGGGGAATGTTCTCGTCGACTGGACCAGCTGAAGACCAGGATAATCTCTAGTCGACCAAACCGCTAAGGGTCGAGGGAGTCTTCAATGTCGTCTAGACCAGATGAAGGTCAATGTCTTGAACTTGACTCGACATGAGTCATTGGGGAATGTTCCCGTCGACTGGGCCAGCTAAAGGCCAGGATAATCTCCAGTCGACTAAACCGCTAAGGGTCGGGGGAGTCTTAATTGTCGTTTGGACTAGATAAAGGTCCAGGTCTTAAACTTGACTCGACATGAGCCATTAGGGAATGTTCCCGTTGATTGAACCATATGAAGGCCATGACAATCTCCAGTCGACAAAACCAGCTAAGGGTCGGGGGAGTCTTCAATATTGTCTGGACCAGATGAAGGTCCGAGTCTTGAACTCGACTCGACATGAGTCATTGGGGAATGTTCCCATCGACAGGACCAGATAAAGGACATGGCAATCTCCAATCGACCACACCAACTAAAGGTCGGGGGAGTCTTCAATGTTGTCTGGACCAGATGACGGTCCAAATCTTGAACTTGACTCGACATGAGCCATTGGGGTATGTTCATGTCGATTAGACCAGATGAATGTCAGGAAAATCTCTAGTACCAAACCAACTAAGGTTCGGGGGAGTCTGCAATGTCGTCTAGGCCAGATGAAGGTCCAAGTCATGAACTTGACTCAACATGAGTCAATGGAGAATGTTCCCGTCGACTGGACCAGATGAAGGTCATGACAATCTCCAGTCGACCAAACCAGCTATAGGTCGGGGGAGTTTTCAATGTCGTCTGGACCAGATGACGGTCTAGATCTTGAACTTGACTTGACATGAGCCATTGGAGAATGTTCCCGTCGAATGGACCAGATGAAGGCCATGACAATCTCTAGTCGACCAAACCAGCTAAGGGTCATGGGAGTCTGTAATGTCGTCTGGACCAGATGGAGGTCTAGGTCGTGAACTCGACTCGACATGAGTCATTGGGAAATGTTCTCATCGACTGAACCAGATGAAGGCCATGATAATCTCCAGTCGACCAAACTAGTTATGGGTTGGGGGATTCTTCAATGTCGTCTGGCCAGATGACAGTCCAGGTCTTGAACTTGACTCAACATGAGCCATTGGGGAATGTTCCTGTCTACTGGACCAGATGAAGGCTAGGAAAATCTCCAGTCGACCAAACCAGCTAAGGGTCGGGGGAGTCTTCAATGTCGTCTGGACCAGATGAAGGTCCAGGTATTGAACTTGACTCGACATGAGCCATTGGGGAATGTTCTCATCGACTGGACTAGATGAAGGCCAGGATAATCTCCAGTCGACCAAACCAGCCAAGGGTCGGGGGAGTCTTCAATGTCGTCTGGATCAGATGAAAGTCCAGGTCTTGATGTATGTCGTATTAAATTGCTTGTTAGCTTGAAACCACAAATCATTGTTAGCAACAAGGAAATAATACTTTTACTTATAGTCTGAAGACTGGGTCGTCTGAAATTTTAGATAGAATCTGGATGTTGGCCAACGGTGTCTTGTCGAATAGAACTCGTTTGGCTATGCCTTGCATATATTCTTTGTGTCGTATGAGGAATATGGGAGTTCCTCATCTTTGAGGAAGACTATTATATTCCAAGTTATCATAGCTCATTTCTTTCAGATTATCCCAGTCGACTAGATCTGATATAAGTTCGACGAAGTCTTCACTCCACTATACCTGTTGAATGTCTAAGAGAATCTTCACTCCACTATACCTGATGATGGTACATGAGGGACATCACTCCACTAGTCATGATAAAAGGTCTAAGAGAGTCTTCACTCCACAATACATGATGAAGGTATATGAGGGACATCACTCCACTAGACCTGATGAAGGTTCATTAGACTTCGATCGACTGGACCTGATGAAGGTGCATGATAGTCCTCACTCTATTGGACCTGAAGAAGGTCTAAGAGAGAACGATTGAATGAAGCTGATGAAGGTCCATGAGACTACGGTCGAATGAACCTGATGAAGATCCATGAGAATTTGCACTCTACTAGACCTGTTGAAGGTCCATGAGACTACGGTCGAATGGACCTGATGAAGGTCCATGAGACTACGGTTGAATGAACATGATGAAGGTCCATGAGAATATTCACTTTACTAGACCTGATGAAGGTCAATGAGACTACGGTCGAATGGACATGATGAAGGTCCATGAAAATATTCACTCTACTATACCTAATGAAGGTCAATGAGACCACGGACTAATGGACTTGATGAAGGTCCATAAGAATATGGTCGAATGAACCTGATGAAGGTCCATGGGAATCTTCACTCTACTAGACTTGATGAAGGTATAAGAGACTACAGTCGAATTGACTTAATGAAGGTCCATGAAAATCTTCACTCTACTAGACCTAATGAAGGCCCATGAGACTACGGTCGAATGGACCTGATGAAGGTCTATGAGATTACAGTCGAATGAACCTGATGAAGGTTTATGAGAATCTTCACTCTACTAGACCTGATAAAGGTCCATAAGACTACGGTCGAATGGACTTGACGAAGGTCCATGAGAATATGGTTGAATGAACCTAATGAAGGTCGATGAGAATCTCCACTCTACCAGACCTGATGAAGGTCCATGAGACTACAGTCAAATGGACCTGATTAAAGTCCATGAGACTGTTGGGATATATGCCCAAGAGCATAATGCAATATGTAAACAAGATTATATTTAAAGTAATATTTAATACAGTTATTCATTTATTAAAATGTAGATTTTAAATTTGCATATTAAAAATTATCATGTATGTTATTGGATACTAAATGTACTTTTAAATTTAGTGTATAAGTGTTATACACAAGAGGATTTAAATCTGAGACTAGTAATCCTAAATAGTCCGTAGAGAGTAAACGAAGACGGGCACTTTATTTGTGGTTTATCTACAGCTACGGTCCATTCCATATTGTATGACGACTTTGATCCGGGTTCGTTCATGTGGTGACATGGGAACAGAGGCACCTTATATGATGCGATCATATAGGACTGGACCAAGACATAAATTAATTTCTTTTAATATTCGTGAAACAAAGAAATTCATATAAGTCTAATAGATGATCATATATTTGTTGATCTTAATCATGAGTGTACTACGAACTCCTGCATGGCAGGCTATTGATGAAAACCTGCCTGGAGCAAAGCCAAACAAACCCACAAAAGATTGTTATCCATGCAACTGATGTGAATCCCATAGGAAAAAAACCCATTAAACCTACAAAAGATTGTTATGAGCCCCCAGGAAAGCACAATGAAGTTTGAAGATTAGAAACCCATGAAGAACAAAGCCTCACGAACCCCTAATTGCTTGAAACGCCACAAAAGATAGCAGCCTCCTTTGATAAGTTTTGAAGAGAATCCACTCTTCTATGGTTAGCCATTCACGGCCTCACCACCAATGTGCCTAATGCTAAACATTCATGCATTTTATTAATGACAGACTTACTTAAATAATACAATGGAAACCCTAATTTTAATATCTAAAAAACTAAAAATAACCCTAGTAATAATCCTCATTACTTAAAATCTTGGGCCCCTAATATTTGGCCCACTCTAGAATAAACCCCAACATTAAAACCTAGAGCCCCTAACAGTCAGCCCATTCTAAAATAAACAATAACATTAACCCCCTCTGGGAGGCCTTCACTTGTATATCTTGAACCTCATTCATTTCCAAATAACATGAATGGATTAATGAGCTACTTGAATGCTTGGATCCATACTTCGATGATTATTTTCTTGACGCTCCATGTATCATATCATTCCCTCATTCTTTAAGAAGATTCATTCTCGAATCTTTAAGGTTAAACTTTAATGCCCAAATAATATTCCCGTGGACCAAAGCTGAGTTGTCTTTCTTTTCCTTATTTTTTTGGCATGAAACTTGGCAATAGATGAGTATTATCAGTTGCCCTGTGATCGACTCAAACATATGTAAGCAAGTGACGAAAACTAAGCAACTAAACTAACGAAAGAAAAAAATTAACATAAAAAGGACTCAAAGAAAAAACAAAAAATCATAAAAAAGAAAGAACACAAAAAGAAAAAAAAAAAAAACACTGACGCAACAAGAAAAGAAAAAAAATGACAAAACTTAATGGTAACAAAAAAAATCAAAAAAAACCACTGACGCCTTTTTCTTTTGTTATTTTTTTTGGGTGGTGCATGTAATGATTTTTTTTTTACACAGCCCATGTTTTTTTTGCTTTCTTTTTTTTTTTTTTTTGAAATTTTTGAATCCAACACATGCAGGATGACAACAAAATAAGAACGAAAGAAAAAAATTAACAAAAAAAAGACTCCAAGAAAAGAGAAAAAAAATCATAAAAAAAAGAAAGAAAAAAAATTAAAAGACACAAACTATAAGATATAACCTGCTCTGCAACCAAAGCTCTGAATACCAACTGATCAAACTTGTCTGGAGCAAAGCCAAGCAAACCCATAAAAGATTGTTATCCACGCAACTGATGTGAACCCCACAGGAACAAAACCAATGAAACCCACAAAAGATTGTTATGAGCGCCGAGGAAAGCACAACGAGGTTTGAAGATTAGAAACCTGTGAAGAACAAAGCCTCACGAACCCCTAATTACTTGAAACGCCACAAAAAACAACAACCTCCTTTGATAAGTTTTGAAGAGAATCCACTCTTCCATGGTTAGCCATCCACGGCCTCACCACAAATGTGCCTAACGACAATAATAATTTTTTGGGTTAAAATATTCATGCATTTTATTAATGACAGACTTGCTTAAATAATACAATGGAAAGCCTAATTTTAATATATAAAAAACTAAAAAATAACCTTAGGTAATAATCCTCATTACTAATAAAATCTTGAGCCCCTAACATTTGGCCCACTCTAGAATAAACCCCAACATTAAAACCTAGAGCCCCTAACAGTAAGCCCACTCTAAAATAAACACTAACATTAACCCCATCTGGGAGGCCTTCACTTGTATATCTTGAACCCCCTTCATTGCCAAATAACGTGAATGGATTATTGGGCTTCTTCCTTGAATGCGTGGATCCATACTTCGATGATTATTTTCTTGACGACTTTGATCCGCATCCAAACAATACATGGAATCCAAAATGGGGAGATAATGACAAGGATGGCACCACATCTAGGTTTAGATCAACGAAGACAGACACTTTGTTTGTGGTTTATCTACAGCTGCGATCCATTCCATATTGTATGATGACTTTGATCCGGGTTCGTTCATATTGTGACTATATGATGTGATTATGTAGGTCTGTACCAAGACAAAAATGAATTTCTTTTAATATTCGTTAAATAAAGAAATTCATACAAGTCTAATAGATGATCATATATTTGTTGATCTTAATCCTGAGTGTACTACGAATTCCTGCATGGCAGGCTATGTGTAGGACACAGAAATCGGCGATGCTGTCCCGGGCTCGCGGCCCGGTCGAGAGTACGGAATAGCCCGCGGGGGAACTAAACCGGGGAAGTAACATGGAGTCGCCACTTGGTGTGAACTGGGAAAATGATTTAAGGCTGCACTCACCCCTCGCAAGGGAAGACCTCAAACCGTTGGGTTCGGAATGGTCTATTACTTATGCCACTTGTAATGTTATGATTTGTGCAATAATCTAACCAAGCCTAAGCAACATATATTTCCAAGGATAATCTATTCTAAGTTCGCATGTATAAAATAAATCATCATGACGGCAAACATACAATATCACACAATAATCTTAGGAACATGTTGAATCATCAAACACGAAAAATAAATAACAACCTAAACACAAACGTAAATTAAACACCTATTGCGAAAGAAGATAACAAAATCCTACATAGAGGAATAACGTACTAATGGCTAAATCATGCTTGAGAAACAAGTAACATCCTAACGACCTAATCATGTTTGAACATAATCTTGCGAACACATCAAATAGATGAATGCGGGAATATAAATGGATGATAACAGCAAAAGTGTCAATAATGGAATGGCATGATTAATTACATAATGTAAGAGAAATCACCCAAGAAGCAATTAGGCATAAAATGTGATGAAAAGGAATCGGTTCAGTGTATGTGCATTCGTGTAGCGTTTGAAAACGCGTTCGAACGGTAAACAGAAGGTTCACGTTCGTATAGTGTTCGAGAACGCGTTCGAATGGGATAAGACCTGATGCATGATAAAACAAAAAAAACATGCGCGTTCGAGTAGCGTTCATAAACGCGTTCGAATGGTAAACAGAAGGTTCGCGTTCGTATAATGTTCGAGAACGTGTTCGAACGAGACAAGACCTGATGCATGATAGACGACGCAAACACATACATAGATAAGCAAATGCACAATGTAGGACCTCGTGTGTCCGATTGAACACATTTCGCATTCAATCGAGTGTACCTCATCCGACACGGCAAAACATCATGGTAAAGGTAGCCCTTTAGGCATTTTCCCTCGAATAGAGGACCTTTAATCCACCCTTGTTAGCCCATATGCACTAGAATGCAATACATGCGTAAATAGAACAATGATGTGCAAATGGTGAATGACATGATAAAAGGCGCGGAAAAACATCGTGGTAAAGGTAGCCATTTAGGCATTTTCCCTCGAATAGAGGACCTTTAATCCACCCTAGTTAGCTCATGCGCATTATATTACTATGCATACAAATGAATAAAACAATGATGTGGAACTCCGTATGTCCGATTAAACAAATCTCATATTCAATCAAACATACTTCATCCGGCGCGGCAAAACATCGTGGTAAAGGTAGCCCTTTAGGCATTTTCCCTCGAATAGAGGACCTTTAATCCACCCTAGTTAGCCCATGCGCATTACATTACAATGCATATAAAATAAAGAGAATAATGTAGGACTTCGTATACTTAATTGAACATATCTTACGTTAAACCAAACATACTTCGTCCGGTGTGGCAAAGTATTGTCGTAAAGGTAGCCTTTTGGACTTTTCACAAACCCTAGAAACCATTATAAAAAGAAGCCTAAACCAACCTTTCACACCCTGACTCATTCTCACAAAAACACAAAAAGAAATAAACTCACACTCACGCCTAAAGCACAGAAAACTGTCCCCATTGCCGTCCAACAACAGCCCTAGAACTCATCTCCATTGCCGCACCACACCATCACCGAAACCCTTCACTACCATGAAAACAGCCCTTAAACTGCCCAATCCACCACCGCAAACTGCATCAAAAATAACAGCCCCAATACCTCCTTAAAGAATGCCAAAACAGTCCCCTAATACAGTGAAAATAGTGACCAGAGAATATAGCAAAAACAACAGTAAAACGGAGTAAAAACAGCAGCAAAATAGAGGAAACGACAGCTCAAAACAGCGAAGCAGCGAACAAGAGCAGTGGACCAATGAACCGGAGGAGTTGCGGAGCATCAACCCTTCCGACGGCCGCGTAACGCACTTTCGAGAGACGACCTAAGAGGTTAGACCTGAGGGCACACTTCTGATTTATTCTCATCTTTGTTGTTGTTTATTAGAATTCCTTCGCATGAGAGTCGTTTGTTGATATATGTTGTGGCCCTTGAATGAATGGAATATGTGTTTTTTCTTGTGGTATATCAGATGGAAACCCTGAAGTAAATTCTGTAGCCGAATCCGAATGGACGGTATTACGGTTTGCACTCGGGATACAGTGCCACATACTACTTGAGAGATTCACACATTTCATTTCATCCAACTTTGTATTCGAGCATGATTGGGTTGCTAGTATGTTATTTATTTTTAAGCATGATTTAGTCTTTAGTATGCTATTACTTTCTACATGTTACTTATTTATGCATGATGATATAGTGCGCATGGGCAAATCAAGTTGGATTAAAGGTCCTCCATTTTGAGGGATAAAAAGCCCAAGGGCTACCTTTGCCACGCCGGATGGAGTATATGTGATTGAATGTGAGATATGTTTAATCGAGCATACGAGGTCTTATTTTATTGTTGTATTATTTTATATGCATGGTAACATAATGCGCATGGGCTAACTAGGGTGGATTAAAGGTCCTCTATCCGAGGGAAATGCCTGAAGGCTACCTTTACCATGATGTTTTGCCGCGCCTTTATTATGTCATTTACCCTTTTTGCATATCATTGCTTTATTTACGCATGCATTGCATTCTTGTGCGCATGGGTTAACTATGGTGGATTAAAGGTCATCTATTCGAGGGAAATGCCTAAAGGCTACCTTTTTCCACGATGTCTTGCCGCTCCGGATGAGGTGCACCCGATTGAATGCGAAATGTGTTCCATCGGGCACACGAGGTCCTACATTGTGTATTTGTTTATCCATATATTTGTTTGTGTCATTTCAGATGCCATTTTGGCAATCTCGTTCGAACGCGTTCACGAATGCTACACAACATATGCATTCTGTCTTATTCCGTTCGAATGCATTTACGAATGCTACACGAACGTATGTATTCTTTTTATTTCCGTTCAAACGCCACTCAGAACGCTACTCGAATGCTTGCATTCTATTTACCGTTCGAACGTGTTTACGAACGCTACTCGAACGCTCATGCATTTTATTATATCATGCATCAGGTCCCATCTCGTTCGAACGCGTTATCAAACGCTATACAAACGCAGACATCTATTTATCGTTCGAACGTATTATCAAACGCTACTCGAATGCTTGCTTTTTGTTTACCGTTCGAACACGTTTACTAACGCTACATGAATGCGCACACACTGGACATATTCCTTTATCATGTTTCATGCATGTTTGTTCCCCTAGTCATTCCCTTCCCCATCATATGTTTAGTTAGCTCTCTTTAATATTTATGCACTTAATTGCCTCTCTTTAATATGCATGCTTGTACAATTATTGTTTATTTGCGTCTCTGTGTTTATCAATATAATGTGTTCATGAAATTATATGCTTGCCGTTATTCCAATTCATTTTTTATGCATGAACTTAGAAGTAGATCATCCATGGAAATATATGTTGCTTAGGCTTGGTTAGATTATTGCACAAATCCTTTCATTACAAGTGGCATAAGTAATGGACCATTCCGAACCCAACGGTTTGAGGTCTTCCCTTGCGAGGGGAGTGCGGCCTTAAATCATTTTTCCCAGTTCACACCGGGTGGCGACTCCATGTTATTTCTCCGATTTAGTTCCCCCGTGGGCTATTCCGTACTCCCAACCGGGCCGCGAGCCCTGGACAGCGTCGCCGATTTCTGTGTCCTATAGTCTGGCGACTCCACTGGGGATAGAGAATTGGCCCCGAAATAATGTCTTGTAATGTTTGTGATTTGTGCTTTAATTAACCATGTTTACCGTGGGTTGAAAGAGGTTTAATCAAAGGCACTTTTTAAGGCTAGGTAATGGTTTGGTGTCTTCCCTCATTCACTACCTTTCTATAAGGAAAAGCTGTGAAGGCACCTAGATAATCATGTACTTGTAGCCTACCGTGATGGACTATTTGGAGGACTCGTTGTTTATTCCTGTCACCAAGCGATAAGAGCCTAAGAGGCTTGGGTTTTTAAGAGAGTTCGCTCTGCCCTCCCTCTGGGGAATCTACAACGGGAAATCCATTTGACAGTCAGTCACGCACCATAACTCGTTGACACGTACCGTAAGGTATAAAAAAGGTGCTCTCACTTGGTTGCTCGAACCCTTGAGTGGGGAGACCTAGTTGTGGGCAATCCTTCACCAGCGAGAGTCTTTGTCCACACTCCCGCAAACACACACGTAGACCGGAGTCGTATGGCCTATAGCAATTATTTCCTTGTTCTTGTGGACCATCCTCATTTGGATGCAGTTGGACCTCTTGTCATAAATGCGAACTTGTTGGGCCATTTAAACTGGGACGAGCTCGTATCCTATGATAATTGGGCCAAAAGCTTCCGAAATATCGATGGGCCGCTCTGTAGAAATTATTGTTTTATGCTTGAATTATCTCTTTATGCTTGTATTTAGGGACCATCACCATTTGGATTCAGTTGGACTTCTTGTCAGAAATGTGAACTTGTTGGGCCATTTAAATTGGGACGAGTTCGTATCCTATAACAATTGGGCTAAAAGTTTCTGAAATGCCGATGGGCCATCCTGTTTTGGGCTCTTTATCATTTGAAGTTGTTTAACCACGTTATTGCAAATGTGTAAACCTGTTGGGCCTTTTCAACTGGGACAAGTTTGCACTTTGCAATAATATGATTGAAGCTTTAAAATGACAATGGGCCGAATTATATGTTCCACACATCGCACGTATCTCATGCATACACACATCATGTTAACTTTCTTGTGTCTTAAGAGCCATCATAGATATCCGTTGGGTTAGGGAAAATGGAAGACTTGTTAAAAGGCCAATAGCAAACATGAGTGAATCAGAGAATGAAACATCCCATATGGATCAGTTGGAAACCAATCTCACCAAGGTTTCTGAACAGTTGCAAGCCTTGACTACTGCTATGGCCAATATGGATGTGCCCCGTGCTGGGGGAAACTCTGAGAATGAGAGGTGTGAAGACCCTCCGACTAGATTGAATGATGATATTCTGGGTTTTGATGATGATATGGCTGAATATGCTGCGGGGAAAGTGGCAGGGTCCCAAGCTGAACTGTAGAAAATCCGAGATCAGTAGAGTCGGTTACCCGTAAGATGAGGGGCAAACATGAAGACCTGCTAGATTATGAGGCAATGACCTTTGAAGAACAGTTGCCAGCTATATTCAAGATGCTAGATATGGTCAGGTTCAACGGAATGGGGATCCGAGGGTCCATCTCCGTCAGTATGTTTCAGTTATGAGTTCAGTGGGTTTATCCAAGCGTCAGGTTCAGAAAATGTTTAAGATGACACTCGAGGGGGCACCCGTGGTATTGTATCACAACCTGGAGAGGAAGATCAAGAAGGATTGGAGGGAATTGGCAGAGGCCTTTTTGAAACAGTACGTCACAGATTTGGAGATCGACTTGTCACTCCAGGACTTAGAAAACACCAAGCAGAAGCCAGAAGAAAGCTTCAAGGAATATGTAGACCGTTGGAGGAGCCAGCTTTTGAAAATACAGACTCGACCCTCAGAGAATGAACAGATAAAAAAATTATCAAGGTTACTAAGCCCTCGATTTATGGAAAGCTGAGGAGAATGACTTCCATGATTACTGATTTCTGACAGTTGAGGGAAACTGTCATGGATATTGAGGAAGAGAGGCTGAGAATAGAAAGTTCTATAGCCTGAATAGGAGGCCCATTGGGGGACCATCATGTACCAAACCTATTGCTGTTGAGATTGCTGCTATCCGGAACCGGCGTTTCTCCAACCTGGGTAGACCTTTGTCTAAGGTACTGGAGAAATTAAAGAGACATGGACTTGTGAAACCCTTAGAAACCAAACCACTTCCATACCCTCCACCACCGTATCTCAACCTGAACCAGTATTGTCATTTCCACCAACAGAAGGGCCATGACACTGACAATTGTGCCTGCCTCCGCCACGAAATCCAGGACCTTATAGACTCCCAAAAATACCCAACCCTGAAAAAGAACAGCCTAACACACACAAAAACCCCATGCCGAATTACCACTTTGTCCCACCACTAACCTATATGATAAACTCTAGATTCTTGACTGGCATTAAGAAAGCCCCATTAGATATTTGTTTATCTAGTAATGGCGTTTCTTAGCTATAGTGACCTTTAGAGGAAATGTGTTTGACACATTTTCTAATCAATTATTTGCAATTGTTGTGAATAGTTGAAGGCAAATAGTAAAGCTAAAGAAATGAGATGCGTATAGTTGTGTATAGAAAATATCGATTTTCACAATACTACAACTATAGGTATTGGAGACCAGATCTCGCGTCTAGTTATTTAAAATATTAGTTAATGATTATTTTGATATTTGATATCGGAACTTGCGACTATTGGATAGTTACTTGTTCTTTATAAATAATTTTTATATATTTTAAATATAACTAATAGTGTCATTGACGTTGAAATAAACTTAAGAAAATTTATTCGGTAAAGTAAATAATTTAGAACAGTGCTTTATGAGTTTAATCACTTAAGCATTAGATGCTTATTCTGTATGGTAAAAGGATATTTTGATAGGAGATCACACCACACATCCTTATCCATTTAATGAATATTGTATTCAGGAAGGTGATTAAGAAACTAAGTCATTAACCATCTTGATTTTTGAAGAAAATCGGAACAACAGTTCCCGATGGCTTAGACCAATCTAATAATATCCTAGTCTAATAGTATCTAGAACCTATTCTAGAATAACTGCAACCAGAGTCAAGTCAGATAACATATCAAAATATGTGTGCAGTAAATAAAAGTTCAATTCTATATAAACAATATATAAGGAAACAACAAGAAGCAATTTCCATAATAATACACACTGCCTAAGTTATGGAATATTTTAAACTTAGCAGTGCCTCCCATTATTTTACGTAATACCGTAATCCCCAACGGAAAAATGAGAATTCAATAATTAAATCGAATTCCATAATGGGAAGTGGACCCCATGAATATATTTCGACTCACAGCAGAGGCACGGTCTCGCCTATGTATATTCATCAGGTAGACAACTCATTTGTCAATCACTCACTAGTGACTCCTGGGTTTCCAGTCCTGGTCGTTTCTCGTTGTCACTGCTAGGGCAGGTCCACAAGGAGACATACCAATGTTAAACTCGTCAATGATAAACTCAAGCTACTTGCGTAACCTTGACAGCTAGGGCACATTCAGGATTGCGCTTTCCCTTGAATTTATCTAGTATCTAACATACATCCGTATAAATAAATCTATATCGGCTACACCCTCACAGTAGAGGCACGGTCTCAGATGTAGTCACGGAAAAATATTCATAAACCGTATTGACAAGGCGAACCAAGAAACAAGTATTCCAAATACTAGTTACTTTAAAACCTTATTAAGCGGGGATATTCCATAAAGTGTCATGCACTTTAAATTTAATCAAATTAAATGAAAGCATGCATGTATCAAGTAAAGAAAAGAACAAACATTAGATTTAAAGGGCAAATCATATCAGGGGTGGCCATAATTAGACTCGCTCTGATACCATTTTGATGGGGTTTTATGGCGGAATACCGGTAACGCAGCGGAATAGTGAAAATCAAAATTTTCCGATTTCAAAATTTTTCTCGTATCAATTAAATAAACTTATTTATTTAATTATCCAATTATCAAATTCTGAAAAATTACACAAGAGATCAAATTTCTTGGTAATTACCGAATTACCCCAAAACTTTATAAATTGATTATTTTAGCCCAAAAATTATCAAATATAATTTTGGATGATTCTAAATCATTTCTAAAATATTTTTCAACACATCTAATGCATCAAATCAGATTTCACACAAATCCACAATTTTTGAGTAATTGCCGTGAGCACCCTCAATTTTCAAGTAATTGCATTTTGGTCCCTTTTGTTCAAAACATCCCAAGATCAAATCCAATCAGCCCAAAAATTTACATGCATCATATTCATACCATAATACATCACATATATGAAAAGCCCCAAATTTGGAGTGGTTCATGAACCCTAATATTTCAATTTCATCAAATTATCCAATTTCACCAAATTTACAAAATCCAACACTTTAATCCATTCAATACTTCACCAATCTAGCCTCACCACTTTGAAACAACTCTAGAAAAATTCTAGGTCACCAAGGAGTGGCTTACTAACTCTAGAATGGCAACTTTGATTTTCAAAGAATCAAAAGTAAGCTTTAAAACAAGTTTAAGCTCACTTACATGCATCAATCTTTCACACAAGTTCTCAACCAAATAATCACAAAATATAATAGAAGAAAGAACATCAAAGCAACAAAAAATGATGCCAAGCATGTTAGAAATAATTTCCATGTTGAAAACTTTAAAGAAAGACTTACAAAATCCAAGTTTTCAAGCCTTTTCTCCTTTGGCCTTCAAGCTTTTCTCTCAACTTTTTTTTTATGTTTATTTTGTGTATTTGAACTTCTTAAACCCTAAAAATGAAAAAAAACAATATATACCTCCTCCAAAATGAGCCTTGGCCGAAATTTAGGGAGAAATAAATAAAATATCTAGATATTTTGCTTTTGTTTTATTTAAAGGTTTATCAACTTGTTTTGCTTTTATCATTACAATTTAATGATTCCAAACAAGTCAACAATGACAACTTAAAAAATATAACACTTATATTTAATAAGGTCATGGCCGAAAATTACAAAAGAAAAAGGAAATAGATATTTTCATTTTAAACAATTTAATCAAATATCTAAAGAAGTCAAAACCATTTTGACAACCTTTTCCTTTAAGTATAAAGTCAATAATTTACACTTATAATCATTTCCTAACTTTATCATTTGGTAAGATATTAATATTTTAATTATATTAATTATTTAACAATTAAATAATTAATCAATTAATTAAATACAAATATCTCAAATATATGTATTATATTTACTTTAAATATCTCAAATACATATATAAATGATATATGTCAAATACCTTTACTTGACAATTTATTAATGTGTATTTAATAATATCATATATTAAATACAAATACACATTAATTAGGAAATGACGGTACGGCCCGTTTGCATGTATTTTTCGTTTAACGTTTAAATGATTTATAAATAATCATCATTATTCATAAAAGTCGTCCTAGTGCTCTACGAGTATATTTCATTAGTGAGACACTCTAGATTCAGGTATATCCATCACAAAATCCAATTTCATGTCCATAATTTACCCACCCGAAAATTATGATGACCACGGATAAACTAGTTGAATCATACAGGTCGAGGTCATTGCATATGTATAATCCCTCCGTCATAGGTATCCGGATAATACCAGAGATATAGATGTAAACGTCAAATCTCTATAGGTATTATCCCGTCGACGTTTCTATTAGCAATCTCTAAATATCACTTGGAACTTACTTCCGAAGTATACTGTGGCCACAGATTTAACAGACTACTAATCACATATGGACTACCTATGCTCTGTACACAGAACTGACGGATCCTATCTTGACACACACAGGATATCCTGAGGATCGGTCCACACCTAATGAACAGACGGAGGTCTGATCTAAATAGATCGGTGACGTGACTGTCATCTAAGTGTTGAAGATGTATCATACATCCACATTGGTGTCTCAAGTTGAATGACCACTATGCTACTCAACCCGAGAATATTCTTATTGACGTTGGTGTACCATCCATTAAGAATCTTCGGTGAGTCATTCAATATTTATCCACTATAAACACCTACACGTCTATACGAGTCTCCCAAGACTCATGGTTCATTGGGATAAACCATCAGACCAAGTCTCGAAATACGACATGTACCGGTCTCACCCGATTTGACTAACTGACCTGTGTTAGTAAATCTTGACCAGGAATAGTATTTGATAATATACATTTAACAGTGACACTTCCCAATGTCAATTACAAACTAGTTTTGTAACTGTGTACTGCATTATATATTATCGGGCCTTTGTCTAATATTTACATATCACTAAACCACATTTAGTTTCAATCTAATAGTAATTAGATCAAATACGTATATAAAAACAAGAGGTGTAACCACTAAGAAAGTAATATCATGGAAAAATGAGATGTTCGTGTTCATGAATCAGACATAAATACGATCCGGATTGGCGCTCTGAGCACCAACCCCAACAAATATTGGGTGACTACATCAACTCATCAAGATACATATGATGTTTTACTAGAGCGACCTAAGTTCCGACCATTTATACCCTCACAATAATGATGATAATTTTCATAAGTAATAAGAACTCATTTATCTCCGTATTGACAAGACATACCATCTAATAAAGCTCCAACATTATGATGGGTTGCTGCTTTATTCGTACTAGAAAGAGAGAAACTCCACGAATCAGAAGGTGATTTTCCCTATCTCTCTTTCTTTTTCCCAACGATGAGAATTTCAGAGCTTCTTTATGATGGATTTTTGGATCCCATTTTTGAGGGGGGAGCCTTTTTTTTTATAGTGCCAGGGGGGACTTGAAACTAGAAGGGGGATTGAATCCCTCCATAGTCTCCCCTCTGTCTGGCGATACTGGCATTACTGGATATTATAACGTTCGATACATGTTGTCCGAATGTACAATTTGAATTATAAGTCTGGCCGACCATTAATCAATCTGTAACTCCAGCTTTTGGAATTTTGCATGTGCGTTGACCTCTTTAATACATGTCCGACCGGATGTTAAATTTGAATTTCATATCTGGCCGGCCATAATCAGATCCCGTGTATTTGGTAACTGACAATCTGAATATTCAATGACAGTTGTGACTTATCCGGTCGGATTTAGGAGAAGGTAAGCCGGGCATAGGTGATATCCGGTTGGATTTTGGTTATATTCATTGAATTTCCTTTCTTTCTTAGCACTCATCTTGTAATTTTCTCAATTTTTCGAGGGTATCTCCTTAAGAGACTAATCATCGGGCTATACATAAAAATACAATGTCTACAATGTGCTCCTTATGGTTGTTGGGTTTCTTTGTTGACTAAGTTCCATTGAGCTGTTATAAGCCAAAAAAGATTTCAAGACTGACGTTCATGACACGTGTAACGATCGAAAATTCTGACTACTGATACACAGTGAGATGAGTGTCACATAATATAAATTATGATTGGAAACTTATACCCTCGTAAGATGATTATCGATAAATTCTTTGAGAATCCGATATTAGACGCTATGAATTACCACTACGGACACCCCATGGTATCTAGGCCGTAACTTTCTCATACGAACTCCGATTTTATGAATTTTATATTTTCAGAAAGCTAAGATCGAGATTTAAAACTTTCGCTTTGAATATTTTTACAAATTTGAACCAGAAATGGGCTAAAAATGCGAATCAAAAATTCAGATGAATAGTACCCGAGGGTATTCTAGTAAATTCTATAAGTCTATCCAAAATTCTACACATTTCCTTATTTTAAAATGGCCAAGTATATAAGGGAACTATTCATGTATCCCTAGAAATCAAAAAAAAAAAAAAACGTGAGGCTGATGAGGAAGAAAGAATAAAGAAGAAGAATAAGGAAAAAAGAAGATGAAGAAAGTGCTAAGGAACCATTCATCAAACTAAGAAGAGGACAAGCTACCATGGAGGCTTGAGGAATGAAGAAAAAATCAAGAGAAAAAAGGTAAAAAGACTTGACCCATAAACTTGGTTTGTTAGATTTTAGAAGCATGATGATAGAATATGGATGTTGGGATGATAAAGATTGCATAATGGTAATTGATAAGTCAAGAAAGTGATTGTTGATTTAGAATACCCAAACTTTGGAAGATTTGAAGGTTTTGTGAAAAACAAGGATAATGGACTTGGAGAATTAGTTGAGGATGATAATTTAATGTAAAATTTATGATTTGAAAGTTAAATAAGTTGGTTTGTGTAATAATTTTGTTGTGAAAAGTGCTTGTGGTAATTTGGATAGTGGATGAACATGGAGAAGCAAAACAGAATCCTAGAAATCTGTTTCGCGTCACGACGCTAAAGAGCTGTGCATCACGACGCGCAAGAGAAAAATGGTAGCACGCTTCTGGATGCTGCGCGTCACGACGCGCAAGGATTTGCGTCGTGACGCGTGGCACAAATCATTTCCAAATCAATTATAAATCATCCCAGTTCCACTCTAGCGTGTTAGAGACCATCTTTAGGGTCTCGTATAGGTTCACATGCATATATTGCATCGTATTCCAAACATGATATACTAAATAACGATATCACAGACTTGAATTGAAAAAGTTTAGCCTAGTTCCGAAACTCATCTCATGGTTTGTAATCTAACCAAGTTACCATTTATAGACCATTGCAGGAATCACATTTTCCTTCGACGAAACATTATAGCACCAACCAGATTCCAATCTGTGAGTGGACACTTTCCCTTAAGTTGATTTTCAGTTTGTTATTTTATATAAACATACTTATTTTCCCGCTTTTAGGGCGTTAGCCAATTTCAGTATCAGATTTCATTGTGTTTAGCATGTTTTGAAAATGATTTAGAAAAGAAATGTTTTCAGAACATAAGTTTTATGGTTTTCGAGGCATGTGGAAAAACCCACCTCAGTACGTAACTTGATTAAGTTGGAATTGACAGATAACACATGTGCACATGTAGAGGATTGGGGGGACGTCGATATGTAACGCCCCAGATCCTAGTTCAGGACTAGGGATGACAGATGCCCCTAGATCATAGTTTCAGAGCTTGGAGGGTAGCATAGATCCGCACCTCCAGTTCTAGTTCAGTGGATTGGGGGACGACGATACGTCACCCTAAGACCACTAGTTTCAGGGACAATAGTGGTATGCTTTAGAGGACGGCAATACGTAACGCCCCAAAGTCATGGATTTGCACTCCTGGCTCTAGTTAGGCGTATGGGGGGGACGGCGATACGTAACGCCCCCATACGTCAAGTTTTTCAGAGACAGATCTGATTTCAGAGATCCAATTTTTTAGAAAAATTTTTTCAGATACAAGTTTTCAGAAGCATATTTTCAAAGCGGATTTGAGTTAATATTTACAGAAATAGTTCAGACGACGAGATTTTTCAGAGAGAAGCTCAAAGTTTTCAAACAGAAAAATAGTTTTATTATAAAGCTATTTCGTGAATTTTCTGTTTAGAACCAAATGTTTTACAACTGTATTTTAGTTTTTCGTCCACTCACTTAGATTGTACAATGGTCTAATCAATCACTCTCAGTTTTCTTGTTTTGCAGGTTTTCTGGGAGGACGAGCTTGAGAGGAGGGATACTGATGCAGTCACTAGGGTATGGAGTCCATCAGTCCAAGTCAGAGAATGTGAGAGTCCAGTCAGAGTCATTGTAAAGTTATGTATTAGTCTTTGGTTTTGAGATAGTCATTGTAAAACAATGTGCTATTAAATTTAATGTTGAGTTGTATATCGGTTATTAAGTTTGGGCTACGGTCCCACACACAGACATTTAAATAGAGAAAAGAGTATTAGTAAATATTTTTAGTTGAAGAGTGCTTAGAGGAATAGTACGGCCTATTCCCTGCCAGTATCATCTCCCAGATTGGGGATGTGACAACACATTCGTCCCAACATTAGATTTTTCATTATAGGAACTGATTTCCTTCGAGCAACGAAAGCGACTTAGGCACTGGGATCGACCTTGAAAATTGTATGCCCTCTCCCCTATGAATGTCGAATCTGACTAGCTCATTTAGACTTGTTTTGCTTTTGTTTTTGAATATTTTTCAGCCCCGAACATCCCCCGAATAGCAACTCAAATCTGGACTGTTTTGCACACGATACACGCACACAGATCACCCAAAAACAATCATTGTTTTATGTGTATAAGAGTAGTGATTTAGGTCAATTTTTTTTTACCAAAATAGCCCCACAACGACCACTAAACACCCATTTGTATTCCTAATTTTTTCTGGATAAAAAACACAAAAAAACTCCACAAATTCAAGCAACAAGAGGCGGTAGTGAGCATATTTTTCTACTCACTGCCGTGTGTATATAGAGAAGAAAGAAATGTGTTTTCCAATTGATCTCCAATGAGTCTTCTGTGCTATGACTCGTTACCAATAAAAGGAAGTGTGGGCTTCACTCACAATCTTGATCTCTAAACTCTTTAGAGAAAAGATGTCACACAAAATAATTTTTTTTTTCTTGTTCTTTATTTTCTTTCAACTCTTTGAGAGAAAATAGAACTAGGGTGGCTAGGGTTTCACAAAATGGGATTAGGGTAAAAAGGAAAA
This sequence comes from Zanthoxylum bungeanum, assembly GCA_019454045.1. NCBI lineage: Eukaryota > Viridiplantae > Streptophyta > Magnoliopsida > Sapindales > Rutaceae > Zanthoxylum > Zanthoxylum bungeanum. The sequence goes on from SKCR01049000.1 coordinate 38,025, forward strand.
ATCTTTTCCGATTTATATCTAGGGTTTAATTTATTGTAAAAAATAAACAAAACTCTTTCCATTTCCCTCTAAGTTTCGGCCAACCCTATTATTTTTGTAGCATAAGTTTTTTTGATAAATGTCATCATAATGACATTAAAGTGTTACAAAATAAAAAAAAAGGGTATAACTACCATTTATGAAAAATTGAATTTTAAAATTATATTTTAAAATCTTTTATTTCTAAAAATGACATATCAAACAATTTAATATTTATAATAAATTAAATGATTATCTCATAATCATTTATTTAATGAAAACCTTATATTAAATATAATATAAAGTTACATGTGTGACAAATATATTATCAATCCCATTAATAATAATATATATGCGAGTATATAATCAGACTATCCAATTATATGTAATTTGCTACAGTATATCGAATTAGCACGGAGACCAAATGGACCTACAGTTTCGAGCTCCAATAATCCTAAGATATTAATTAAACTCTTTAATTAAATATTATGAATAATTAACTTCAGTTTATTCCGCTAAGAACCTGAAGCTGAACTTTCATTATCGTAGATAAATAATATAAGCTGAACTTCGTCGGTGTCCATCGAAATACACATTAAATACGAATTGGGCCTTCACGAGTATCTCATAATTAGAGTCGGGTCATAATGTCTGTTATACACCTCTAATTATTTTTACCTTAAGTACAATTGATTCTCTAACGAATGATTTATTCATAACCATTATGAATATAAATCTTTCTATTCGAAATAGAAAGACTTGAGCGCTCTAATCGTTCAAGTACTGAATCAACCTTTAAGGAAGATACTCCTCTACTTCTCGCAAGAAGGAGTGAACTCCATATCTATGTAAAATGTCCCCAGCTACACACCAAACCATGACCCCAAAGTATGTAGTTATTGGTCGGGATTGCTACACCAACCTCAACTTTGTAAATCAAAGGACATAGCATGCCACGAAGAAGTTCGCGTTATGCCCAGGATTCAGATCAATCTATATATGACCATCTAGTAGATTGAAATGAATTTCTTTATTTAACGGATATTATAAGAAATTCATTTATATTTGGGTCCAGTCCTATATGATCACATAATATAAGGTGCCTCCATTCTCATGTCACCACATGGACGATCCCGGATCAAGATCGTCATTCAATTATAGAATGGACCGCAGCTATAGATAAACCATAAACGAAATACCTGTTTTGTTTGCTCTCTATAGACTATTTTAGATTACTAAATTCAGACTTCAATCCTCTTGTCTATGACATTCATACACTAAGTCTGAAGGCACATAAGTAATATAGGGTAAATAAAATAATTTACAACATGCGATTTAAATCAATACATTTGATAAATGAACAGTGCATCTTTTATATCATAACAAATAATTTTGTTTACATTACATGAGGCTCTAGGTCATATATCCCAACAATCTCCCACTTGCACTAGAGTAAATAAGACATGTCAGGTAATCATAGACACTTTAGGTGACCTTCAAACACTTTAGCCGACAAGGTCTTTGTAAACAGATCAGTTGGGTTCTTTGCGGATGCAATTTTCTTGAT
>SKCR01049001.1:0-81487 GCA_019454045.1 Zanthoxylum bungeanum
CCACCTGCCACGTCAGCAGCCTGGTAAATTTCATTTAGCCCCCTGAAGTTTTGAAATTTACAGTTTTGCCCCAGAACTTTTAGGAATTTACAAATCAGTCCCTGGGTCGGATTTAGACCAACGAAGTGTCTATTCCACCATTTTCAACCGTTCCGGACGCAACGGTAACCTCCGATTTGTGAAATTCAGACCCGATTTTAGTGTATTCCCATTTTAAATTTTAAAACTTAAAATGGAGATGGAGGATTCTCATTCTGGTGCAATGATTAAATTGGCTGCCACTAATTACTCCATCTGGAGACCTAGGATGATAGATTTTTTACATTGTAAAGATCTGTTTGATGTCATCGAGTTGAAGGGAGTGAAACCAGAGTCTGTTAAGGAGTATGACTGGAACAAACTCAACAACAGAACCCTGGGTCAGATTAGGCAGTGGATCGGTCACAATGTCTTTCACCACGTAGCACAGGACACAGATGCTTATGAAATGTGGAGGAAATTGGAAGACATGTTCCAGGCCAAAACAGCTCGGAATAAGGCCTTAATAATGAGGCGATTGGTGAATTTGAAGCTACGGAGTGGAACTTCCGTTGCAGAACACACCAACGAGTTCCAGAGCCTGGTGAATCAGTTGTCTGCAGTAGACATGCAACTGGCAGACGAAGTTCAAGCCCTCTTGTTACTCAGTTCTCTACCTGATAGCTGGGAGACTCTGGTGGTTACTCTCAGCAACTCAGCTCCAGGAGGCAAACTTACCATGCCTATGGTAAAGGATGCCCTGTCAAATGAAGAAGCCAGAAGGAAAGACGTGGGCTCAGATCAAACAGAAGCCCTTGTCTCGGAGCAACGAGGAAGACAACAGGAGAAACATCAAGGTGGGAGAAGAGGCAGAAGCAAAAGCAGGGGCAGGTCCAAGGACGGGAAAAAGACATACAAGTGCTTCCACTGTGGCATTGAAGGCCACCTAAAGAAGAATTGCCGAAAACTGCAACGAGAGCAGAGAGAAGGCAATCACCAGCCGAAGAATGACGAAGGAGAGACACTGGTCGTTGTCCAAGCAGATGTAGCAATATGCTCCATACATGAAGAAACATGCCTTCACAACGCAACCCAAGATGTTGAGTGGGTGGTAGATACTGCAGCATCATACCACGTCACTCCTCACAGAGATTACTTCACAACCTACAAAGCGGGAGACTTTGGAGCAGTGAAGATGGGAAATATCAGTTCCTCTGGGATAGTAGGAATGGGTGATATTCAGTTGCGGACAAATGTCGGGTGTACATTGACCTTGAAGGATGTCCTGCATGTTCCAGAACTTCGGCTGAATGTACTCTCGGGGATAGCTCTTGACAAACAGGGCTATGAAAATCACTTCAGAAATGGCACATGGAGAATGACGAAAGGTGTCATGGTTGTCGCCCGAGGACATGCTTGCGGCGCACTATACAAGACTCATGTGAAGATTTGTGCAGACAGCCTCAAAGTAGCTGAAAAAGAGGCTTCTCAAAATCTGTGGAACCGGAGACTCAGACACATGAGTGGGAGAGGGTTGTCTACCCTGAACAAGAAGGAGCTTACCAATGATGCTGCACGAGGTCCTTGCAATCACTACTCGATTGGTAAGCAACACAGAGTCTCATTTGATTTCACTTCAGAGAGAAGATCAGAGTTGCTCAGTCTGGTGCACTCTGATGTTTGTGGTCCCTTGGAGGTTGATTCATTGGGCGGTAACAAGTATTTTTTGACTTTCATCGATGATGCTTCTCGGAAAATCTGGGTGTATTTCCTCAAGACGAATGATCAGGTCCTAGATCAGTTCAAGCTGTTCCACGCCATGGTAGAGCATGAAACAGGGAAGAAGCTGAAGTGCCTTCGCACAGACGATGGAGGCAAGTACAGTTCCAGAGAGTTCGAAGCCTACTGCTGGAGACACGAGATTCGACATGAGAGAACTGTTACACACACACCACAACATAATGGTGTCGCTGCGAGAATGAACTGCACCATTATGGAGAAAGTCAGAGGAATGATCAGTATGGCTAAGCTGCCAAAGCCATTCTGGGGAGAAGCTGTTCGTGCTGCCTGTTACCTGATAAACAGATCACCATCTGAACCGTTGAACTTGGAGATTCCGGAGAAATTGTGGTCTGGTAAGAATCCCTCCTACACTCACCCTAGAGTATTCGGTTGTTTAGCCGTTGTACATGTATCCAATGAGCTCAGGAAGAAGCTCGATGCAAGGACAACTTCATGTATATTCCTAGGCCATGAAGATGAAGAATTTGGATACAGACTATGGGATCCGAAGGAAAAGATGGTCATCAGAAGCCGAGAAGTAGAGTTTCTTGAAGACCGAACAATTGAAGACATTGAAATGCCCAGAATGTCTTCCAATACCAGTGCCAACAGAAATCCAGACCCAGCACCAGCACAATTGGCCACAGATATGGTGCATGAGGAAATTCCAGAAGCAGAACCAGAGGAGGTAGATAAAGATGTTGAGCAGGAGGAGACACAACCTGTTCCATCGGAGATTACAGAAGAAAGTGTTGAGCAGGGGGAGCCGCAACCCACTACACTAGAAGCTGCAAGATCATTCACAGAGATGAATGATGATAGACCTCCTGAAACCAGTGGACCTCACATATATGGTGCACGAGGATATTCCAGAAGCAGAATCAGAGGAGGCAGATAAAGATGTTGAGCAGGAGGAGACACAACCTGTTCCATCGGAGATTACAGAAGAAAGTGTTGAGCAGGGGGAGCCGCAACCCATTCCACTAGAAGCTGCAAGATCATTCACATAGATGGATGATGATAGACCTCCTGAAACCAGTGGACATCAGACAAGAAGATCTGAGCGAGGCAGAATTCCATCAACCAGATATCCGGGATCCGAATATATTCTGCTTACTGATGTGGGGGAGCCAGAGAGTTTCCCAAATGCAATAAGGCACTGAGGAACAAATGGGTGAAGAAACATGGTAGCAAAACTGTGCAGAGACACAACAAAAGATTACTGTGCAGAGACACAGTGGATTGTACTATGCAGAGACATAGCAGGAGAATACTGTACAGAGATACAGTGAAGTGTGCTGTGCAGAGACACAGCTGACATGTCAACAAAGGAACGATGATCGGGACAAGCTAGAGTTGTGCAGAGACATAACCGGGATAACTGTCAGATGATACAGAGAACTACGATTGACTTGATCCCAACTCGGGTACGTAGGCAGTCATACAGATGCAGCCAGGGGAGGATCCTTTGAAGGATCCGGATTTTGGTAATTGATGGTCGGCTCAGATTCCTGGGAAATCTTCACCGAGGGGGAGATTTGTTGAAGTTGAAGACAGCAAGTAGTGAGCTTGCTGTCATTTCCACCGAAAGCAAGCTTTTACTTGCTTGCCAGAGAAGCTGAAGCTGGAAACGTGTGGCCAGCTTGCTCAAACAGCGTGACACTGTTCACGCGGTTTGGCACTATAAAAATGAGCTCTCAGGACCATTGTAATATATCCCAAAGTGTGTGTAAGCTCCAAGTAGAGAGCTTGAGAGTGTGTGAGGTTTTTTTGTTAAGTTTCTAGTTGTAAACTTGAATTTTATTCTTGTAGTAATAAATTAAATTCGGTTTTTCCTCAAACACATTCTAAAGTGATCGGTGAATCACAACAGTTACAAGATTGAAGTTAGTCCAAACCCCATGGTAAGTTCGCATGACGACATAAGATTCCCATTGACTGAAATAACATACACGAGAATGAAACATTCACAGTAGTTGAATTATATTGAATAATGAACATTCTTTTTCAGCCATTTTCATTTTCCTTATAAACATAAGCCTCACCATTCTTACTAACTTCTTCCACCCTCACAGCTATGCAACTTAAATACTCATTTTCAAATTAACCAAACGTCTTGTTTGTGGAAACTTGAACGGTTTGGCTTAAAATATCACTTTTTATCAATATGCAAAATTTTATGAATAGAAGAAACTTTACTCCATTCATTGGGTAAGGAAGACATACAATCGACGACATCACCCCTTATGGTTTTTTTTTTTAAACTAAGAACACAATTTAAATATACCAGCACATTACAAATGCAAGAGAGAATTAACCAAACAAATTAGAAGTACTTGGAAAAGACACTGCCAAGCTAAATTTACAATCGTTGACTGAATGTCAACATTGTTGTTCTTGATTTTGAACTCTAATCTAAACATGAAAAGGCAACCTCCATGACTGATATCAACTTGCCCTGAATTTCAAGTGAGGGAGGTGGAAGCCGATGATCCAACATTTCATCAAGTCGTATGTTCATGTTGGAAGATGAAGATGAAATTGTAGGAGCAAAATCTCTTGGATGCTCTCCCTTGATTATTTCCAATGCTAGCACTCCAAAGCTGTAAACATCACATTTTTTTCATTGTGAATCTTCATTGTGTAAGCATATCTGCAATATATAAAATAATATATATATATATATATAAAATATAATTAACACCTCTACTATAAGCAACTCATTAACAAAAGGATCAAATTCCAAAGTGGAAGACAAGCCTTACCTGGTGCAATGTATCCGTATGTACCTGCAAATTCAGTCCAGTTGGATGAGTCTGGCTTCAAAAACTTGGAAATTCCAAAGTCCGAAACGTGAGCTTCATATTCCAAATCCAACAACACATTCTTGCTTGATATGTCTCGATGCACAATTGGTGGAATGCAATCATGATGCAAGTAAGACAACGCATCAGCTATGCCTTTTATCACATTCATTCTCTGACTCCAACCAAATTCTTCTGATGATGTATCATTATTCAGGATTGTGGCCAAGCTACCTCTTTCAAGAAATTCATAAACTAAAAAGGAGTGTCGGGGATGTGAACAAAATCCATAAAACTTCACAATATTTCGATGTCGTATCTCTGTCAACGCTTCAATTTCATTCAAAAATTCTTTTTGATCTGCCATCTGATCACTTGGAAGTGGTGAGTGGAATTTCTTAACAGCTATGATTTCTCCAGATGGTAGCTCTGCTCTGTAAACACTTCCATGCCCTCCCTTTCCAATGCAATATTCTACATCAAAATCTTTTGTTGCTTCGATGATTTCATCGTACACAAGTTTCCCTTTGAAATTTAATATTGAAAGCAATCTTTGAGACTTCTGGTGGTTGCTTTGTTCATCCCTTGTGTCCGGATTTCGTTTTTGAAATTTGTAGAAGACTACCAACAAAGCTATTGAAACAAATAGTGCTCCTAAAAGAGGGAACACTATTACAAACCACTTTGTTTTAGAACTTTTTTTATGTGGCGTGAATGCTTTACAAGGTTGCAATCCTTTCACATTGCCACACAATCCATTATTCCCCTTTAATGCTTCCACCGGAGCATTTCGGAATGCTGTGCTATTCGGAACTGGTCCCTGTAATTCATTGTAGGAAATATCGATGACTGACATGCCGTGCATCCCTTCAAAGCAACTTGGAATTGAACCAGAGAGATTGTTGTGGGAAAGGTTCAACTTCTCCAAGCTTTCCATATTGCAGAATTGAAATGGTATATCTCCTCCAAGAAAGTTATGACTCAAATCTAGCTCTGAAAGTTGAACTAGCTTCGCCAATCCCCTTGGCAATTCCTTTGAATATTTTCTCGTAAATTGAGCAGGATTAGAAGATTTTAAACTTGCCAAGTTTCTTTGGAATCTCCCCAACTATATGATTTAAAGAAAATCAAGTACATGTAGTTGAGATAAGTTTCCAATCTCAGGCGGTATACTCCCAGTAATATTATTCGTTGAAAAATTCATACTGCCTAATTGTGTGGATTTTGCCAAATTAGATGAGATTTCACCATAAAAATTGTTGCGACTGAGATCTACGAAAGTCAGGTTAGGATAAATGCCAAAAGCTTCTGAAATATTTCCACCAAGATTGTTTGCATCGAGACGTAGTCTCACTAAGCTAGTGCAATTTCTCAAACTTGTAGGGATTGGTCCTACTAAATGGTTTTCACTAACACCTAACCACTCTAACACTCCACCCTGACAAATATTGTTTGGTAGAAAACCTGTAAAATGGTTGGAACCCAATGATAGCCGATTCAACATGAGATTTCCAATAGATGGAGGAATGGAACCCGATAGGTTGTTATAAAGGACGGATAATTCTTTTAAGTTGGTCAAATTACCAATGGACGGAGGAAGAAAACCTGTAAATTGATTCTCGCTCAAATGTAGAATGACAATGGACTTCAAGTTGTTCCATATTTCTCTCGGAATGGAACCAGATAGATTGTTACTAGACAAAAGTAGAGATCTTAAATTGGTTAAATTACCAATGGAATATGGAATGTAACCATCCAGTTGATTATCACTCACTTGGAAATCAATAAGGGACTTCAAGTTTCCTATACTTAGCGGAATAGAACCAGAAAATAAATTACGATAGAGGTACAATAGAGCCAAGTTGCTCAAGTTGGTTAAAGAAGTAAAGATTGAACCAGTAAATTGATTCCTGCTCAAATCTAGTTCGGAAACAGACTTTAAGTTTCTAAAGTTAGAAGGAATAGAACCAGAAAATGAATTGTCATGAATATACAATCGAGCCACATTGCTCAAGTTACCCAAAGAATGAGGGACTGAACCGCTCAACTTGTTAGAGTACAAGTAAAGCTCCTTAAGATATATCAACTGACCTATTTCTAGTGGAATTGAGCCCTCTAATTGATTGAAATGAATGTGAAGAATCTTCAAATCAGTTAGAAGACCAATTTCTGATGGAATATTTCCTGAAAATTGATTGGATGTTAAGTGAAGGTACCTGAGTTCTGAAAGGTTACCAATTTGAGAAGGTATAGTGCTAAAGAGTTTATTAGAGCTGAGATCAAGATACACAAGATGAGGAAATGATAAGAATGAGAATTTATGAAGAGTACCGCTTAATCCTGTTCCTACGAGGCTGATCTTGATGACTCTTTCGGCATGATTGCAACTAACTCCATACCAAGCACACAGGCTAGTTTTGGATGACACATTGGTGGTGGCATTAACAGCATTCATAGTCCATGAAGAAAGGATAGAACTGTTTTTATTTTGAAGGCTATCTTTCCATTTGAGAAGAGCGTGAGCTTCTTCAATGGAATCAGAAGAAACAATGAATGCAAAATTGAACACAAAACTGAGGATCAATAAAGAAACAAGTGAAGAAACTGCTATATTCAGGGTTGGTGACCCCATTGATATAGTAAAAACACAAAGATCGATCACAAAGTATATTGAAATTCAAAAGATTATATGACTCTTAGCGTGTAAATTAACAATGGTGCATGCAGCAAGCACGTTGGTTGCCAGATTTATAGAAAGCACGCTAGAGAGAGCAATTCAGAGGTCAAGAGAAGTCAATGCCGGAAGATTTTTCTCTTGTTGTGAAGGAAGAAAAATCTTCAGACTTTGTTGCAGTTCTGTCAAATCAATCTCGATTTTTACAACATTTTCAAAAGTCATCCCCAGGAAATGGAATGGGATTAATGGACAGATTGACTACTGAATCTGAATGAACTTGCTTAAAGGGCGCACTTGACTCCCATAAAATTATTATTATTATTTTTATTTTGAAAATTCGGAAAATCCCATCAATAAATTATATGATTCGAAATAAAAATGATGTCCGTGAATTATTTATTTCTACTTCAATCAACATTTTTTTTTTAAAAAAAATCATTGAAAACCTCTCGGTTGAACGCCACACTACTGTTGGAAATATACGTTTATTTTAGCCCCATTTAGAAGATATGCGTTTCAAGTCTGGTTAATTTAGTTTGCAATCACATAAATAATTCACGTTACGTCTTCAATGGGCAGTTCTTTTTTTCTTCTTCTTTTTTTTTTTTTTTTTTTTGAAAATTCAATGGGCAGTTCTGATAATGTTAGAATTGTTGACTTCTTTACTAAAGCTGACAAACAACCAAGAATAATTAATGCTCAAAGTCTTATCAAAAGTCATCGCAGGAAATGGAGTGAGATTAACGGACAGTGAATGAAATGGAAGTGGTCCATTTTCCACCCCAACCAACACTTTTTGCTCAATTTGCATTGAAACACTTTTTCCATGTAACATATTTTAAATGAAAATGAAATGTATGTATATTGACATAAATTTCCATTGGTATAATTAAAAATATGGATTTTTGATATTTAACTAATTGATATCATGAAATGTACTTAGTTAATTTTTTAATTGGTATCAAATTTGGGGAGAAATCATGCTTAAGATGATAATTATTCAATTGGTAATCATGGGTATAAAATTTTGCGAAATACTTAATACGTTTTTTACATTTTATGACAAAAATGGGGAAATGCCAAATGTGTAAATTTTTAAAATTTTGATATCATCACTTCATGCACATATTAATTGGTATCTCATTTAGATTTAATTTTCGCTTCTCTACTTTTTGATTATGTCAAAGGGGGAGAAATAATTAGAATGAGATTAAAACTTATTTTACCCTCACCCTTGGTTTAAGGGGGAGTAATCGTACTAATTTGTTTGTCAAGTCTTATAGAGCTATCTTGAAGACAATCACACATTGAGGGGGAGCTTATATTGAGCGGGAGCAAAATCGTCAACATTTGGACTCTTAGTAGCTCACAAGTCTAAACAAGTTTTAAGGGATTGCCGTCATAAAAAAGGGAGAGATTATTGGCAACTTGGTCGCGTAATTGGATTTTGATGATGCAACAAGAAACAAGTATTCGACGCGTAAATACGAAACAATACAAAAAGATGTCGAAGCTTACGTGGTAAAGAGCAAGAATGTGAAGATTTGCGGTAAATCGAAGATTATATTGCGAAGTCTTAGCTTATGGTTCTCATTGTAATGTGAATTGTATATTCAAGTGCCTAAGATCATAGGGATCATGCACATTCACTTAGATGCATTAGGTTCATGTAAAAAAATGCATTAAAATCTTCATATCTATATTTTTGGTGCGGAGACCGACATACTGGTCCTTTACCGATGTCCATACCGGTGAAGTGATCTGTTCTGTACACTCATTGGAACCGACACGGACCATACCGGTCACGAAACTGGTGAACCTATAGAATGCATGGCTACTAAAACCAGCACAATCCAAACCGGTCTCCATACCGGTGAACCCAACAGCTAGTTTCCTCACTAGAACCGGCATGACCTAAACCAGTCTACATACCGGTGACCATACCGGTCAAGCTCTTCATTGTGCATACATACTGGAACCGAAATGGACAATACCGATCCTCATATCGGTTAGCATACCGGTCTAACGTATACTTGTTCAACGGTAACATAGCCGTTAGTATTCGTTGGAACCCCAGACCGATATACCGATATACATACCGGTGACCATACCGGTCTCAGCAGAAAGATGGACTGCTTTTTATTTTCTATATAAATGAACCCCAACTTATTTGCCTTGGTTAGAGACTTGATACACATCTTCATACACATTCTCTAAGGCAAAAGCAAGAGAGTAATTACACCTTCATAATCAAACACTCTCAAGCTCTCACACTCATCTTCATATCATTTCGGAGTGAGCTTAGAACACTTGGGTTTGCTACTCACACAATCTTCCTTATATTTGTGAGTGCCCAAGTGTGTTTTAAATCTTCTTATAAAAAAACACTTGTGGTTGTGAAATCCCATCCGTTGGGTAGTTGTAAAGGTTTGTGAGTAAGCATATGAAAAAAACTCAAATTGTAAAAAGTTCGGAGTGCACCCTTGCTGAAAACTCTTGGTTACGAGTGAACCATGAAAACTCGATTATAGTGGAAATCTTCAAGCTAGGTTGGGGAGTGGACTTAGACACGTTTGGCCAAACCACTATAAATCCCGGTGTCGTATTCTCTTTCCCTATACTTTTACATATTGTAAGTTTATTTATGTTTATGATTATTGAATAGATAACTTGCATATAGGTTGTTAATTGGAATATAGAAAATTAGCCTAAGTGCCAATTTGGTAATAAGGGCTAAAATCGGCAAAAATTTTATAATTCCGCATTTATATGCAATAACCCAATTCACCCCCTCTTGGGTTTAGAGATTGCTTTGTTGTTATTGCTTGTAGGGAATTTCAAGAAGGACCAGGGGTCAGAAGGGTATATGTTGTTCTTCAACCCGGCTTGGAGCTCGGGTAAAGGTTTCTTGGGTACGACCGACTTGAAGATGCAACATGGTACCGACTTTAGTGACCGACAACATCAAAACCGAGGCCGACCACATTAGATCGGAAGCTCGATTTGATTTTGTCCTGCCTCCTAGAACAAGTTGACGAGTTCGGATATTTCGGGTCAAGACAGAAGTAATCTGGAAAGCTCGACAGGACACTTGGCCGACCTCTTAAAGACCGATGTCGAATCAAAGTAGTTGGATTTTTCCCTCCAAAATCAACTCTCACATTCGAAATCCAATAGGCTAGCACCATTATTGTTATGTATAGCAATGGAGAAAATAGAGTGATATGACAGACCGTCGGGCGGCAGGCTTGCTTTCGGCGATGACAGTCTTGGGAAGAGAGCCCATCAATCAGTCAGAGACCATGCAGAAAATATCATAAAGCTATAGGAACAATGTTGTAATTCCTGAGTATATAAAGGAAAGTTAGATTCATTTATAGATGAGGAAAAAAGATAGATGAAAACACTTGTAAAACATATGAACGGCAAACAGGTCGGTCTCATTTAGACCTCTCTCAGAAAAAATCGACCGAGCTAGTTCTGGTAATAAAATCAACCCCACACCATTTTGTGCCTGTGGACGTAGGCTGGATTTGCTCCTCCTAACCACGTTAAAACTCTCTTGTCAACCTTTGTATTTTTCTCGCTTTTACTGCATTTGCCTTTGGTCTCCCCATAACCAAAAAAATTCAAGGTTGAAGGAGGATTTTCTCGGGAGGATTATCTCAAACTACCACTGGAACGAAAATCACCCATCAACAAACTTATAAAGTGTCATTCATGTTGTGTGTTACGCATGATCACATCTATTGTATGTTTGCTTTACTCAATTAATTTTTGTTCGAAACTTTCATTGTTTTGTTCAAAAAGCGTCATTTGAATGTTACATCTTCCCATACTACAAAAATTTTGTTGGAAAATCTTATGTAAGATGTACCTTAAGAACACATGTGCTCTTTTTTTGCTTTTGGTTTTGGTAAATAATGGCAGTTACCAATCCTCTGCCAACAGTGTACTTCCAAACGAAAAATGCATTGCCTTTTCATACTTTTTTAATTACAATACAGATATAAAATCGAAAATCTACTTGAATATTAAATACAAAAGTTATAGTATATTCGAAATTCGACGTCTACTAGGGACGAAATATCTTTGAGAATTCTTACTCCCACTTTTGAGAGAACTTTTCTCTCAAAACTCAGAGATTTTAGTTCCCTGCCATCTTCATACTAAATTTGCAGGAATGGAGCACTTTGTGATTGTAAGAAATTGAAAAGCTTCTTTTATACCTGTCCATTTGCCATTAACTTGTTTATTTGCCACTGTGTTTCATTAGACATAAATTTTCCTAATGGCTTAAACTCTCAACTTCAGTGCTTTGGTATGATTTGATCACTTAGCCATGTGTCTCTAAAATGTTTAAATTATTATATGCTGATGATTAGGAAATTCAGATTCACTGGATACAGAGCTGCAGAAAAGATGTTGCAGTACCTTCTTCCAACAGCAAGATTCAGCTTCTTCTTGATCACACAAATGTGTTTGGTTAACAAAGAACCCACTCAAGGATAAGGCTCAAGAACAAACCAGGATTCAAAAGGAAACAAGAACAAATATACAAGAAACAATCAATCAAACACCAAGCAAACACACAGGGACAAGCACCACAACAGTGCACAAATAGGCTAGTTATTATGGAAGTTCAGAGCTCCACGGTCTTTCTTTATTGAGAGGAAAATGCCCAGATTTTTCAGATCAGTTACAAGCTATCAATCACACCTCTTATGATTTCCTAACTTCAACTATATATCAAGTTACAAGTCAATTAACAGGCCTTATTAGTCAACTTTCTTGTAAAATCAGTCGTAACTAACTAATTGATTTTCCTCCCTTTACAAACAGACTTGGAATTAATTCACTTAACTCCTAACACTTTTGTTAATGAACTTGTAACCCCTATAGTCTCCAATTCTCCTCATTGCACCTGACTTCAGAATTTGAATCAACCTTCAACAAATTCTACATTGATTCAAAATCTCTTCAAGAATCAGCTCTACCTTCCTCAACCATTTTACTAGCCCTTTCTTTACCCACATCTACAACTCCAATGCTTCTGATCAAGTCTAGGAACCTTGATACAAAAAGACACTTAGTCAGCATGTCAGCAAGATTAACTTCGGTATGTATCTTTTGTAACTAGACAGAACCTTTTGCAACCACATCTTAATAAAATGCAGTCTTATGTCAATGTGCTTTGTCCTCTCATGGTGCTTTGGATCCTTAGCCAAATCCAAGACACTCTGACTATCACAAAACATAGTTACATCCTTTTGATCAACCCCCAACTCATTTACCAACCTCTTAGCCACAGAGCTTCCTTGACAGCTTGGGTGATTGCCATATACTCAGCCTCTGTTGTTGACAGGGCAACAAAATTCTGTAGTGAGACTTTCTAGCTCACAATGCCATTGAACAAAGTGAACACATACCTTGTCAATGACCTTCTCTTATCTAGATCACCAGCATAATCTGCATCCACATATCCAGTCAATCCATCTGCACTGTCAGTTGGCTTCCCATATACCAAACCATACCCTGCAGTTCCTTTGAAGTACCTAAGTAACCATTTGGAAGCTTCCCAATGTTTCTTGCCTGGATATGTTATAAATCTCCTTACAAGACTCATTGCGTATGCTACATTAGGCCTGGAACATACCATTGCATATATTGAGCTACCAACAACACTTGCATAAGGTACATTTCTCATGTATGTAATCTCTCCTTCTCCTTAGGACGCTACTCTACTGTCAACTTAAAATGAGCTGTAATGGGAGTAGACACAGGCTTACACTTGCCCATATCAAACCTGCTCAAAAAATTCTTCATATACCGCTCTTGAGACAAATACAACTTTCCTATGCATCTGTCCCTTCTCAGTTCCATGCCCAGAATTTTCTTAGTAGCCCCCAAATCTTTCATTTCAAACTCTGAGCTAAGTAGTAGCTTTAGTTTATCTATCTCCCTTTTGTCTTTACATGCTATTAGCATGTCATCAATATAAAGCAGTAGATAAATCATCTCTCTATTTGTAAACCTTCTGAAATAGACACAAGCATTATATATACTTCTAGAGTACATGTTCTTCAACATAAAGTCATCAAATCTTTTATACCACTGCCTTGGGGATTGTTTGAGTCCATATAGAGAATTTTGTAGTAAACATACAAAGTCTTTCAGATCTGCTTCTTCATAGCCCTCAAGTTGCTCCATGTATATCTCCTCTTCTAGAGTTCTCCATGCAAAAAGGCTATTTTTACATCCATTTGTTCTAACTCTAGATCAAATGCAGCAACCGGTGACATTAGCACCCTTATTGAAGTATGTTTTACAACAGAAGAGAAGACATCTTGGTAATCGATGCCTTCCTGCTGTGTAAAACCCTTTGCAACAAGTCTTGCTTTGAGCTTCCAAAGTTCTGCTCTAGCTCCCCCTTTTACCTTATAAACCCATTTACTGCCAACAACTCTCCTGTTCTTTGGCCTTTCAACAAGCTTCTAAGTATTGTTCTTTATCAGAGACTCAAGTTCATCTCTCATTGCTTCAATCCATTGTTGCTTGTTCAGACTTGCAACAGCTTCTTTATAATTCTTTGGTTCATCTAATAGATTCTCAGCAACAGATAATGCATATGCTATCAAATCTGCATATCCATACCTTGCTGGTGGCCTTATTGCCCTCATTTTCTTGTCCATAACTAACTGATAATCTTCTTCATCTATATCTTCTTCTTATTTTTCTGTTTGTGGTTCAGTTTCTACTCCTAATGTACCAGCTTGGACTTCAGTTTCTCCATTTACCTTTCCAAGCTCCACCTCAAGCTTTGTGGGGTCTGGTTCTGAACCATCTTCAACAGCCTTGATATTATAGTCTTCAGTCCCCTTCAGCATTACAGCCTCATTGAAGGTTACATCCCTGCTGATTATATATTTTGGTGGTTTAAGATCTGTTATCCAGACCTTATAACCATTCACTCCATTAGGGTATCCTAAGAATACCCCCTTCAGGGCTCTAGGTTCCAGCTTGCTTTGCTTAACATGAACATAAGCAGGGCATCCAAAGATCCTCATGTCTGTATAGTCAGCAGCTTTACCAGACCACATTTCCTCATGTGTTTCCCTTCAATGACTGCAGAGGGGCTCCTATTGATTATGCAATAGGCTGTGCATAAAGCCTCTGCCCAAAACTTACTTGGAAGTTTTGAGTGAGCCAGCATACACTTACTGTAGGCACTGCATTTTTACACATAAGTCCCTATGATGAGTCTCATTTTGGAGACACTACCTTTTAAGTCACGGAGGTCACGGGAAACGGACGTCGGAAGGGGAAATTCAGAATAAACAAGGTTCACTTTTTCGTTAGTGCTGCGTTCGTGTTTACGTTCGAACGTCAAACGGATTGCGGGCGTTCGTGCCGCGTTCGAGGAAGCGTTCGAACGGTGTCAGTAATCTGGTTTTGCTGCTAGCCTCACATCCAGCCCATTTAGCCCCCCAAAGCCCATAAAACACATCCCAATTTAAATGAATAAAATTAATTAAAACATTAACTAAATAAGATAATAATTAAATTAATTAAATAATTAAATAAAACATATACCAAACATAAAATAAACATTACCAACTTAAACTAAAATCATGCCTAAATTAAACAAATCACATACTAAATCAAAATATAATCATGCCTAATTAAAATCAATCAACCAATTATATTCCCAATCTAATAAGATTATTCCCAAACTTAAAATATTGTATCGGCCTCTTCCTTGTTGCCTGACCCTTTAAGGGTAAGGGACCCCACCATCCCTTCTAAAGCCCCCACCTCTAAAGACCTCTTCTGCCCTCGAAACAGCAGCAGAAGAGTTCCTGCCTCTTGTTTCAGAGTCAATTGGAGGAATCTCCTTTCTTCGGTCAAGCTTCAGAGCCCCCTCACCCTCCCTTGAATAGTGGTGGGTAAAAGAACCAACTCGTTAAACTGACCTATGTCACCATTGAAGAACTGGAAACCCCACATTGAAAAGGCAGGATTGCTATTACTTGCTGCTTATGACTTAGACTGACTACTATTGTTTTTTCCGCTCGAAGATAAATTGGGAGAGTTCCCCGGGGGAAATGGCTTTTTTTTCTAGATTAAAAGGTTGGTAAGGGGGGTTTGCTTGCTGGCTCTCAGGGCTTATAGTAGGTTCTGTTACACTCGCTTCTCCTCCATTGCCAGTTCTACTTAAACTGGCAATTCCGGTAGCTCCAGGGTCTTATGAAGCCCCCGCCTTTTTTTTAGAAAAGATAGACAGAAGGAACGAGGATTGCCAAAAGCCAAGTGAAGAAATATCTACTCAATCCTCCCATCCTGGTACCGCTAACGCCTGGTCGACCTCTCCTGATGTATCTGTCAGTAATGGAAGCATCCATGAGTTGTGTCCGCCAATCAAATATTCAACCTTCCCTATCTAGCCAAGATTTGTCCCCCCTCAATCTTTGACTTCCCTTAACCAAACCAAATCAAATCCCTCTTCAATTAGCCAAATCCCTTTCCTTGTCAAGCCCAACCCTTTGCCTATAAAAAGAACCCTTCACCAACCTTCTCAACGCTAGTTCTCTAGTCCCTAGTCCCTAGTTCACACAAAACACACAGAAAAATTACAGGAAGAAGACACCCAAAAAAACAGTAAGCAAAAGATAAAGAGGAAACGGCAGCGAAACCACAAGGAAACAATAGCAAAAGACGGAGAACGACGGACTCAAAACAGTAAGACAACGAACGAGAACAGTGAATCAGTGAACCGGGAGAGTTGCGGAGCATCCACCCTTCCGACGATCGTGTACCGTACATCCGAGAGGTGATTTAAAAGGTTAGACCTGAGGGTACCTTTTCATTAGTTTATATTCGTTTTTTTTGTTATTATTATTGAATTCTATTCGCATGAGAGTCGTTTATGGATGTATGTTGTGGCTTGAATGAAATGGAAGAGTGTCGTCTCTTGTGGTATATAGGATGGAAACCCAGACGTAAATTCCGTAGCCGAATCCGAATGGACGGTAGTGCGGTCTGTACTTGGGATACAACTCCACGTACCACTTGAGTAAACGACACCTTCTCTTGTTTTGTGTTGCTTTTATTTATTTATTTTTCGTCACTTAAATTCTGCATGTTGCTCATTTATGCATGACTCAATCGAGCGCATGGGCTTAGTAAGTGGAATGAAAGATCCCCTATGGGGAGGGGTTAAAGCCCTTTACCATGATGCTTTACCGCGCCGGTTGATGTGTGTTCGGTTGGATGCAAGACACGTTCAATCGGACATACTTAGAATAATATGATTGTCTTTATGTTTGTATGCATGATGTGATGTGACGCGCATGGGCTTAGTATGTTGGTCTAAAGGTCCTCTCTTTGAGAGATCAAGAGCCCCAAAAGGCCACCTTTACGGCAGTACTTCGCCGCGCCCCTTTATTTTGTTGTTTATGTATTGCGTCCCATTTCATGCATCAGGTCTGTTCCCGTTCGAACGCGTTTACGAACGCAACTCGAACGCGCATGCATTTTTGCCTTATCATGCATCAGGTCTCATTTCCGTTCGAACGCGTTCACGAACGCCATACGAACGTGAGCATTCTGTTTCATTTCCGTTCGAACGCGTTATCAAACGCCATACGAACGCGAGCATTCTGTTTCATTTCCGTTCGAACGCGTTATCAAACGCTACTCGAACGTGAGCATTCTGTTTCATTTCCGTTCGAACGCGTTTACGAACGCTACACGAACGTGAACACACTGAACTGAGTCTGTCTTATCATATTCATGCATAATTGCCTATTGGTTGATCTTTCTTGTGTTATATAGCCAACCGTATTGTTTGTATTCCTGCATTTATCCATTCTATGTGTTCTTGGGATTGTATTCAAGCATGATTAGGCTGTTAGCATGTTATTGGTTAATAGGTTCATGAGATAGTACTCAAGCATGTTTATTCCATTGGTTGCGTCGTTTGCCTTGGTCTTGATTAACGCATTACGATTCATATGCCTATGCCATGATGACTTTGGAGTATTATTTCTTGTGATATATCGGATGGAAACCCAGACATAAATTCCGTAGCCGATTCCGAATGGACGGTAATGCGGTCTGTACTTGGGATACAACTCCACGTATCACTTGGAAGAGTGCTCACATGTATGCTTGTGCGGATATTATGTATGCTTGTGTTTTCATGAATATGATATGCTGAATGAAGTTGTATGTTCATTGTTACTTTGAGGTATTTTGTTAAACATGTGTTATTAGATATGAGATATATGCGAAATGTATGTATTAGTGTTATTTTGTACCCATGAATATAGAAGCATGATATTCTTAGGAATAAGTGTTACTTAAGCCTGATTAAATTATTATGTAAATCCTTTCATTACAAATGGCATAAGTAAGGGACCATTCCGAACCCAACGGTTTGAGGTCTTCCCTTGCGAGGGGTGAGTGCGGCCTTAAATCTCATTTTCCCGGTTCACACCGGGTGGCGACTCCATTACTCTCCGGTTTAGTCCCTCGTGGCTACTCCGTACTCCCAACTAGGCCGCGAGCCTAGGAACAGCAGGCGTCGTCCAGTTCCTGTGTCCCACAGTCTGGCGACTCCACTGGGGATAGATAATCGGCCCCGAATATTGTCTTGTAATGTTTGGATTTATGTTTTAATTGACCGTGTCTATAGTGGATAAAATGAGGGTTTAATCAAAGGCATTTTAAGGCTAGGTAATGGTTTGGTGTCTTCCTTCATTCACTACCTTTCTAGAAGGAAAAGCTGTGAAGGCACCTAGATAGCCATCTACTTGTAGCCTATTGTGATGGACTAATTTGGAGGACTCGTTGTTTATTCCTGACAACAAGCGATAAGAGCCTAAGAGGCTTGGGTATTTAGGTGAGCCTCGCTCCACCTTCCCTCTGGGGGATCTACAACGGGAAATCCATTTGACAGTCCGTCACACACCATAGCTCATTGGCACGTACCTTAGTGTATAAAAAATGGTGCGCTCACTTGGTTGCTCGAACCCTTGAGTGGGGAGACCTAGTTGTGGGCCATCCTTCGCCGGTGAGAGCCTTTGTCTATACTCTTACTAACCCACCCATGGACCGGGTTGGCTAAAGTAGCAATTATTTCCTTGAGTATGTGCTTGTGGACCATCCTCATTTGGATGCAGTTGGACTATTGTCAGAAATGCGGGCTTGTTGGGCCATTTAAACTGGGGCAAGTTCGTACCTTATGACTATTAGGCCCAAAGCTTCTGAAATATTGATGGGCCATACTGTAGAAATTATTACGTTTGCATTATCTTCATTATATGTTTGTGTTTAGGAACATTATCATTTGGATTTAGTTGGGCTCTTTGCCATAAGATGTGAACTTGTTGGGCCATTTAAACTGGGACGAGTTCACTCCTATGACAGTTAGCCCAAAAGCTTCTAAAATGATAATGGGCCGATTTGTTTAAAAATTTTAATTGATTTAGTCTGTTCTATATGTTACACGCATCTCATGCTCCTCATGCATACATGCATCATGCTAACCTTTGTTTTCCAAAAAGCCATCATAGTTTCCCGTTGGGTTAGGGAAGAGATACGACTCACTAAAAGAACTGCAACAAGCATGAGTGAATCCGCCGATGAGGGATCCCGCCTAGATCAATTGGAGATCAAAGTAGCTGAGATTGTTGAGCAATTGCAAGTTTTGACCAATGTTGTGGCCAGTTTGACTGTACCCCGTGTAGCCAATAATAGAAAGTTGTGCAACCAGAATGGAAAAATCATTGGGAAACCTTCAAGGACCAAGCCCACAACCTCTGGGGTTACCCCCATCAGAAATAGACAATTCTCCGATCTGGGTAAACCTTTGTCGGAGGTATTTGAAGAACTGAAAAGGCAAGGACTCTTATATCCCTTAGAGCCTAAACCACTTCCAAACCCCGTGCCATGCTACCTTAACCTGAACCTTTACTGTTACTTCCATCAGCAAAATGGTCATGAAACTAACAATTGCACCCGCCTTAGGCACGAAATCCAGGACCTCATAGACTCACACAAAATACCTGACCCTGAAAAAGAACAACCCGACACACATAGAAAACCTCCACCCACACATATGATCAACACTGGCCTACCAGACAACCTTGCCTTCCAAACCCACAACCATCAAACTTCTCGCATGGAGATACAGGACAACAGTGGCAAAAATGAAATAAAGCAGATGGGGGATTTCTGGGAAAACTTCTCGGACAGTGACGGGGATGAGGTGGCAAAGAGGATAAGTAAATGGGAAAAAGAACTACTGCAGTTGGAGAATCTGATGTTCGAAGAAAGCAAAAAGACGGGTGAAGACGAAGATGCAAATTATGGAGGTGTTTGTTTCCCGGATCTTATTCAATTATGATCCTGCATTTTTAAAGACATTGATTTTGTCTCTTTGTTCAAACCTTTTCTTAATGATAATAAGACGTTCACTTCGCTGAATCTCTTCTGCAATATGAGTACATTTGAGAAAAGCATTCAACCTTTGTACTATGAACATGGGGAATCATCAGAATAAGAAAACAGAAAAGATGAGATAGCCATTCAGAAATTGGGAAAGGGGGCAGTGAGACTGTTAGAAAGGAATGAGTTCACCGAGCCGATCAATATGGAAAGAATGAAGTAGTACTCTGCCTGAGGGAGAGAAAACCGAGCAGTCACCAAGAGAATTGGCAGAAGACCTAACCTAACGGGAAAAGAAACTTATGCATGCATGCATACACGTAACATACTTTGCATTCTTTTGTGTTTGTTTTGTTTTGTATTCACAGGTTTTGAAGCAGAAATAGAGAAATCGGCAAAGACAAGCCAATCAAAAACAGCGACAGCACTGTATCAGTCTAGGGGCGAGTCCCATATAAGTATCAGTCTGGGGGCAAGACCCACATCAACATCAGTTTCTGCCGGGTATGGCATTCTGGGGGCAAGGCCCACATCAGCATCAGTTTCTGCCGGGTATGGAATTTTGGAGGGCGAGGCCTTCATCAGTTCAATATCAGTTCTGCCGGGTATGGAATTCTAGGGGCGAGGCCCACATTGGTTCAGTATTAGTTCTACCAGGTATAGTACTCTGGGGGCGGGGCCCACTCTCATATCAGTAATGGTTCGGAAATGGACTATCTCTTATCAGTAACAGTTCGGAAATGGACTATCTCTCATCAACAACGGTTCGGAAATGGACCATCTCTCATCAGCAACGGTTCGAAAATGGACCACTCTCATATCAGTAACGGTTTGGAAATGGACTATCTCTCATCAACAACGATTCGGAAATGGACCATCTCTCATCAGCAACGGTCCGAAAATGGACCACTCTCATATCAGTAACGGTTCAGAAATAGACCACTCTCATATCAGTATTGGTTCGGAAATGGACTATCTCTCCTCAGTAATGGTTCAGAAATGGACCACTCTCATATCAGGCATGGTTCGGAAATGGACTATCTCTCATCAACACGGTTCGGAAATGGACCATTATCACATCTCGCCGAAAAGGGCACTCCGAAAATGGAGCATGGTTCGAAATGGACCATCATCTCATCACTTGCCGAAAAGGGCACTCCGAAAATGGAGCATGGTTCGAAAATGGACTACTTTCACATCTCGCCGAAGCGGCACTCCAAAAATGGAGCATGGTTCGAAAATGGACTACTTTCACATCTCGCCGAAGCGGCACTCCGAAAATGGAGCACAGTTCGGAAATGGACCAAGGAAGGCCTAACCCATCGGAATATAATACATATACATGCATACATGCATATATATCACATACATGCAATGTTTGTTTCGTGTTCGCAGGTTTATAGCAGCAAAGACCATCTCATCAAGTAACGGTTCAAAAATGAGCCGCAATCTCGCACAGCACAGTTCAGGAAATGGACTGCTACCACAACAGACGCCGGAAATGGCACTCCAAAATGGAGCACTCACAACAGACGCCGGAAATGGCACTCCAAAATGGAGCACTCACAACAGACGCCGGAAATGGCACTCCAAAATGGAGCACTCACAACAGACGCCGGAAATGGCACTCCAAAATGGAGCACTCACAACAGAGTCCGAAAATGGCGTTCCAAAATGGAACACACACAGCAGATGCCGAAAATGGCGTTCCAAAATGGAACACACACAACAAATGCCGGAAATGGCGCTCCAAAATGGAGCACATACACGAAAGATGCCGAAAATGGCGCACTAAAAATAGAGCACGGTTCGGGAATGAACCAGGGGTCGCAGCACCTCACCACCAAATCAACTCAACTCGACACATGGTAAGTCAAGTGGCAGCTGGCGAGCCAGGTAAGTAGAAATGCATTGCATAACTTTGATAGGATTGTCACTGTTGCACATTACACAAGTCCCATCAAAGTGGGGGCGACTGTAGGCACTGCATTTTTACACATAAGTCCCTATGATGAGTCTCATTTTGGAGACACTACCTTTTAAGTCACGGAGGTCACGGGAAACGGACGTCGGAAGGGGAAATTCAGAATAAACAAGGTTCACTTTCGTTAGTGCTGCGTTCGTGTTTACGTTCGAACGTCAAACAGATTGCGGGCGTTCGTGCCGCGTTCGAGGAAGCGTTCGAACGGTGTCGGTAATTCTGGTTTTGCTGCTAGCCTCACATCCAGCCCATTTAGCCCCCCAAAGCCCATAAAACACATCCCAATTTAAATGAATAAATATTAATTAAAACATTAACTAAATAAGATAATAATTAAATTAATTAAATAATTAAATAAAACATATACCAAACATAAAATAAACAATTACCAACTTAAACTAAAATCATGCCTAAATTAAACAAATCACATACTAAACCAAAATATAATCATGCCTAATTAAAATCAATCAACCAATTATATTCCCAATCTAATAAGATTATTCCCAAACTTAAAATATTGTATTCCTAATCCAAGCCAATCAAATATTCAACCTTCCCTATCTAGCCAAGATTTGTCCCCCCTCAATCTTTGACTTCCCTTAACCAAACCAAATCAAATCCCTCTTCAATTAGCCAAATCCCTTTCCTTGTCAAGCCCAACCATTTGCCTATAAAAAGAACCCTTCACCAACCTTCTCAACGCTAGTTCTCTAGTCCATAGTCCCTAGTTCACACAAAACACACAGAAAAATTACAGGAAGAAGACACCCAAAAAAACAGTAAGCAAAAGATAAAGAGGAAACGGCAGCGAAACCACAAGGAAACAATAGCAAAAGACGGAGAACGACGGACTCAAAACAGTAAGACAACGAACGAGAACAGTGAATCAGTGAACCAGGAGAGTTGCGGAGCATCCACCCTTCCGACGATCGTGTACCGTACATCCGAGAGGTGATTTAAAAGGTTAGACCTGAGGGTACATTTTCATTAGTTTATATTCGTTTTTTTTGTTATTATTATTGAATTCTATTCGCATGAGAGTCGTTTATGGATGTATGTTGTGGCTTGAATGAAATGGAAGAGTGTCGTCTCTTGTGGTATATAGGATGGAAACCCAGACGTAAATTCCGTAGCCGAATCCGAATGGACGGTAGTGCGGTCTGTACTTGGGATACAACTCCACGTACCACTTGAGTAAACGACACCTTATCTTGTTTTGTGTTGCTTTTATTTATTATTTTCGTCACTTAAATTCTGCATGTTGCTCATTATGCATGACTCAATCGAGCGCATGGGCTTAGTAAGTGGAATGAAAGATCCCCTATGGGGAGGGGTTAAAGCCCTTTACCATGATGCTTTGCCACGCCGGTTGATGTGTGTTCGGTTGGATGCAAGAACGTTCAATCGGACATACTTAGAATAATATGATTGTCTTTATGTTTGTATGCATGATGTGATGTGACGCGCATGGGCTTAGTTTGTTGGTCTAAATGTCATCTCTTTGAGAGATCAAGAGCCCCAAAAGGCCACCTTTACGGCAGTACTTCACCGCGCCCTTTATTTTGTTGTTTATGTATTGCGTCCCATTTCATGCATTAGGTCTGTTCCCGTTCGAACGCGTTTACGAACGCAACTCGAACGCGCATGCATTTTTGCCTTATCATGCATCAGGTCTCATTTCCGTTCGAACGCGTTCACGAACGCCATACGAACGTGTGAGCATTCTGTTTCATTCCGTTCGAACGCGTTATCAAACGCCATACGAACGCGAGCATTCTGTTTCATTTCCGTTCGAAAGCGTTATCAAACGCTACTCGAAACGTGAGCATTCTGTTTCATTTCCGTTCGAACGCGTTTACGAACGCTAACGAACGTGAACACACTGAACTGAGTCTGTCTTATCATATTCATGCATAATGCCTATTGGTTGATCTTTCTTGTGTTATATAGCCAACCGTATTGTTTGTATTCCTGCATTTATCCATTCTATGTGTTCTTGGGATTGTATTCAAGCATGATTAGGCTGTTAGCATGTTATTTGGTTAATAGGTTCATGAGATAGTACTCAAGCATGTTTATTCCATTGGTTGCGTCGTTTGCCTTGGTCTTGATTTAACGCATTACGATTCATATGCCTATGCCATGATGACTTTGGAGTATTATTTCTTGTGATATATCGGATGGAAACCCAGACATAAATTCCGTAGCCGATTCCGAATGGACGGTAATACGGTCTGTACTTGGGATACAACTCCACGTATCACTTGGAAGAGTGCTCATATGTATGCTTGTGCGGATATTATGTATGCTTGTGTTTTCATGAATATGATATGCTGAATGAAGTTGTATGTTCATTGTTACTTTGAGGTATTTTGTTAGACATGTGTTATTAGATATGAGATATATGCGAAATGTATGTATTAGAGTTATTTTGTACCCATGAATATAGAAGCATGATATTCTTAGGAATAAGTGTTACTTAAGCCTGATTAAATTATTATGTAAATCCTTTCATTACAAATGGCATAAGTAAGGGACCATTCCGAACCCAACGGTTTGAGGTCTTCCCTTGCGAGGGGTGAGTGCGGCCTAAATCTCATTTTCCCGGTTCACACCGGGTGGCGACTCCATTACTCTCCTCCGGTTTAGTCCCTCGGGCTACTCCGTACTCCCAACTAGGCCGCGAGCCTAGAACAGCAGGCGTCGTCCAGTTCCTGTGTCCCACACTTACCTTCTCCAGTAAAGTTCTATTCATTCTTTCAGCAAGGCCATTCTGTTGAGGTGTATACCTTACAGTTTTATGCCTAGCTATTCCAAAGCTGCTACACAACTCATCAAAGTCTTTGTTACAGTATTCCAGCCCATTATCAGTTCTCAATCTTTTGATCTTCTTCTCAGTCTGGTTTTTAATAAAAATCTTCCAGGTTTTGAAGGCTACATAGGCCTGACCTTTGTGTTTCAGTACTGACACCCAAATTTTTCTCGAGTAGTCATCAATTATAGACATAAAGTACCTTCCTCCACTCAGAGATGGGGTTTGTGCTGGACCTCATAAGTCTGAATGTATGTAATCCAAGGTGCTTTTGGTCCTATGTTGAGCATGACCAAATTTTACTTTATGAGATTTCCCAAACACGTAGTCCTCACAGAACTCAAGTGATTCCAACTTGTTCTCCTTAATTAATCCTTGCTTATGAAGCTTACTCAGACCATTTTCACTCATGTGGCCTAGTCGAAGATGCCAAAGCTTAGTCTTTCCTAAGTTTAGATCAATTGACACACTCACATCCACAGCAACTGTATCTCATTGCAAGACATATAAACCATTTTTTTCTGCCCTTTCATAGTTATCAGTGAGCCCTTAGTTATCTTCATAACACCAGATTCTATCTTGATTATATAACCATCCTCATCTAGCATCCCTAAAGAGATTAAGTTTCTTTTTTTCTCACTTGTTTCAACATTCTTATTACTTCATCATGCATTTTAACACTGATAGAACCAATGCTTACCACTTTACACGCATGATTATTTCTCATTAACACTTTACCTCCATCAATGTCTTTATAAGAACTAAACAAATTTTTGTTTGGCACATATGAAATGAACAACCAGAATCTAGAATCCACTGACCATGTGTTACTTTGTTGTTGGCAGTTAACAGGTCTGCAGATTCATATCCTCCATCTGAGTAAGCTTATGTTGCATCAGCCACTGTAGCATCTCCATTTTTTTCACTTTCAACCTTAGCCTTGCCTTTGTTCTTCTTTAGATCAAGACAATCTCTATTAAAATGACATTCCTTGTGACATTGGAAGCATTTTAATATTAGATTCTTATTCTTGGAATTAGATCTTGCATTCTTGTTTCTTTTGTTATCCCTCTTTTCAGTTCTTCCCATTGCCATCAAAACCTCACTCAGCAGTTTCTTTACCTTGAGTATTATTCTTCTTCTTTTTCGAATCTTTGGACTTCAAAGAAGACTTTATATCCTTCATTGAAAGTGTTTCTTTGCCATACAGAAGGGTATCCACAAAGTGTTCATAAGAACTTGGTAGTGAGCTAAGCAGGATGATGTCCTGGTCCTCATCTTCAATCTTCACATCAATGTTTTCAAGATCAAGCATGATCTTGTTAAACTCATCAAGATGGTCATTTAAAGAACCTCCTTCTTCCATGGCCAAAGTGTAGAGCCTTTTCATTATATATAGCCTATTGGCTAAAGATTTATTCATGTACAAATCACCTAGTCTTTTCCGCAATCCTGCTGTAGATTTTTCATGTGACACCTCCCTCAAAATTTCATCACTAGGACTCAGAATGATAGCACTGTGAGCCTTATTTATAATGTCCTTCAACTTTTCTGCATTTGAAGTTCCTGCCACTTCCTCATGTGGGTTATCTTCGATGGCAGCTTCGAGCCCTTATTGGACCAAGATTGCTCTCATCTTGAGTCTCCAAAGGTTGAAATCATTTTCACCATTAAACTTCTCCACTCCAATCTTGGATTATGCCATTGTTCTCCAAGATCAATAACTCAAGCACTGATACCAGTTTGTTGCAGCAGAACCTTGTTCCAACAGCAAGATTCAGCTTCTTCTTGATGACACGAATGTGTTTGGTTAAAAAAGAACACACTCAAGTATAAGGCTCAAGAACAAACCAGGATTCAAAAGGAAACAAAAACAAATACAAAAGAAACTGTTAGTTCCATTTTTATTGGCATGTGTCCGTGACAAAACAAGTTCAATTGAGTTGTAATCCTGCATGAAGATCTTTGTACAATTGGACTGGTTTTTGGCTGCTGTGCATCAGACATGCGTTCGTGGTGCGTTCGCTGCAGTGTTCAAACGATTGGCGTTAGTGCTGAGTTCGTGAATGGGTTCGAACGTGTGGCGTTAGTGGCACGTTCTTTATTGGGTTCGAACGGAAGTATTCTAGAGAGCAAACGTTCGAGTCACGTTCTTGTTGGGTTCGAACGAGATCATTCTAGAGGGCATCCATTTGTTGTGCGTTCGATTGGCGTTCGAACGAGTCTTCACAAAAAAGCACGTTTGTGGTGCGTTCGAGTAACCGTTCGAACGTGACTGCAATCTGACTGCATTTTTGGCCTGCAAAACCCTAGCTTTTTCACCATACCTATATAAACAAACATATAGCCGCCATCCCCATTAGTTGAAAGAGCTGAAACATAAAATCCATTGAGCCTAAATCTCACAAAGCTTTCAACTCTCTTTGATTCCACCATTGAAGACTTCTTATCTTCTTGTCTTCTTCATTAATGGTGAGATTCCATCTTTGTTAAACCTTCAACACAACTTAACCCAAATTCCCTAATCCTTTAGAGTTCTTTAGAAGGAAGTTTGGTAGTCGGAGTTCCGACGTCAATTGGTGATATAATCTACTTAGAGACTTCAGAGGTTCTGAAGAAAACCATGGGTCGCGGGCTTGGGGAGTTGCCTTGAGTTCTTGCAGTATTGAGGTACTTGAGTCGGTAGAGTTGCCACCATAGGTCTTGACCATCGCTGTAAGTTTTTCTCTATATAGTGGATTCAGGTGGTAGCCTATACCCGGAGTGGTTTTTTACTCAGAAGAGTTTTCCACTTCGTCACCAAAATCATTGTGTTGAATTTTCTGTTGTTTGATTTATTTTGCTGCTTTAATTCCTGTTATTGTTTTAATATTTTACAGCATAATTTTAGTTGATTGTTATTGTGGTTGCCTGTTAATTTATCCATAGTAGCAGTAACATGACTTATCCTGCTTATTGTTTGTAATTCCGTATAGGGTCAGAACCTTAGGATAACCCCGGATTTTCAATTGGTATCAGAGCCTGAACTCGATCTTTGACCCATTAGCTATGGAGCGTAGTCAACCCTTGAATTGTCCGCCATTTTTTGATGGCATGGAATATTTACATTGGAAGGTTCACATGAAAGCGTTCCTTAAGTCCTTAGATGAGAGGGTCTGGATGACTGTTGAATACGGGTGGAAACCTCCCGTTGTTACTGTTGATGAGGTCACTTCCCCTAAAGACAAATTGACATGGACCAATGACGAATTTGATGCTAGCAATAGGAACAACAAAGCTGTTAATGCCATACATGGTGCTGTCTGTTCTGCTGAGTTTAAAAGAATCTCTATGTGTGAGATAGCCAAGGATGCTTGGGACATCCTGCAGACTGTGCATGAGGGCACATTGTCTAGTAAAAATAATAGACTCCAGGATTTAGCCACTAGGTTTGAGGTCGCCAAAATGAAAGATGATGAGACATTTGATGAGTTTTATGCTGCGATTAACGATATCGTTAACTCTAGTTTTAACCTAGGTGAGACTATACCTACAAATAGGATAGTTAGAAAAATCCTTAGATCCCTTCCTGATAAATTCCTACCCAAGATTACCGCCATTGAGGAAAGCAATGACCTCGATAAGCTTGATTTAGAAGATTTCATAGGAAAACTGCAAGTTTATGAGAAAAAGGTTTCTAGTTATAGAGAGCCAAAAACGTTTGCGATGAAAATCGGTAAGGAAGTTGTGCATGATTCGTCTAGTGATAATGATACCATTACAGATCGTGACTTGGCCTTGTTTGTAAAGAAGTTTAAAAGATTTCTTAAACTTAAGAAGAGTGGCCATAGCAGAAATAGAGATAGAGAGGATGAGGCTAAAGAGATTAGACATATCAGGAGTGAGTCTAGAGAGGATATGGATAGTAGATCCCGTGGTGCCCAGTGCTATGAATATGAAGGGTATGAGCACGTTAGATCTGAGTGTCCCACATACCTTAGGGCTAAAGGCAAGAAAGCCTTAGCAGCATCACTTAGTGATTCTGAAGGTGATAATTCTTCTAAAGTCAATTTTATTGCCTTTACTGCTAGTGTGACTGGTGAGAGAGAGATGTGGTTAATGATTTTGATTCAGAAGTCTCTCTTGATGAGTCTATAGATGAGGAAAGTCTTCAAGTAACTTATGTTGAACTGTTTAATGAGAGTTAGCTATTAAGAAGACTAATTTAGAGGTTAATAAAATGTTGAAAGATGTGAAGAGAGAAAAGTATGAAGTTCAAGCTAAATTTGAGCAAAGTCTTTTGATGGTAGATGACCTAGAGGAGAGGAACAGAGGCCTAGTTAATAGAGTCCAAATATTAGAGACCGAACTTGAAAATGCTAGAACCCAATTGTCCGTATTTTCTAGTGGAAATAAAAAGGTGGACCGTATGTTAGGTATTTTTTATGAATCTAAATGCAATGAGGCTTCTTCTTCCAAAGCTGTGCCTGTTGCAGCTAAACGTGACTTAAGTAAGAAACTTGTTGTGTTTAGTCATGTTTCTCCTTCTGTTGTTCCTCGTCATATGCCCCAACCTCAATCTAGAGGTGTTATGGGTAAACCTCGATCTCATCCGAGGTTTGTGCCTGTGTGCCACCACTGTGGCAAGGCTGGACATATTAGGCCTAAGTGCTTCATGTTGCACAAGCAAAAGAAAAGGCCTAAGAGTGTGTCACCTAGATTTGATTCTTTAAATCTAGCTTCTCAAGTTTCTCCACTAACTAAACAGACACAATTTCTTAGTGAGAAACTTTCTTTGTTAACTAGGAATTCTTAAGTGGATGAGGTTCCTAGAAAGGTTTGGGTGAGGAAGCAAGATGAATTCCCATCTTCTTCTGCGTGTCCTGATGGACATGATGAGAGTGCACTTCAGTGTAACTCTGCTTAAAAGATGCATTGTTATTTTCCCATTACATGTGTGTGTGCGTGTGTTTTATGTTTTTGCACGTTTATTTTATTTTCACAGCATATGAGTGTGTGTGTGTCTTGTTTTTGTTATATGTCCCTTGGTATATAGGATGGAAACCCGGACATAAATTTCATAGCCGATTCCGAATGGACGGTAGTATGATCTGCACTCAGGATACAACTCCACGTACCATTGGATGTTTTACAAGCCTGTTTGTGTCTTTATTTGTATTTGTTAAAATCTGAAAAATACAAAGAAAATAGAAAATGAAAAAGACAAAAATTATATTTTTTTATGGCTTGTTAGAGCATGAAGAGCTTATGCATGTGATCCTGGTATGTAGGATATATGATTATGCATGTATAATATGCTTTTATTTTTCTTGATGCTCTATATACATGAGTGTGTGTGATAAAAACCTTTGGTATATCCTGTGCTTGCACCTTCATATACACGTTTTTATTTTATCAAGGCTTGGTCGCATGTATGAGTTTTTTGGACTGGCAATCTAATTTCTATCGTACTTTGTTCATTTAAATATTGTGACATTTAACTAGATGACCTTACTATCCCCTTTTGCAAAAGTAAAAAGAAATAAATTTAAAACAAAATGAGACTCAAGTGCAAAAGAGCCAAAATTGCCAAATTCAAAAAATAAGGGCAAAAACCCTTCACTCGAAAGAGTTGTTAAATATGAGCTCATGATATTTATGGGGTAAATAATATAGCATGCAACCAATGTTGCTTATTTTCAGGTCCTAGTGGTACTGGGTTTGAACACCTATTTTGTGGACTTGGTTTGTTTAGAGATGGATTTCTTTGGCTGTGTCCAGCTCATAAAATAAGGTCTTAAGCCTTGATTCGTTATGCACTTTATTTTTCACGCAAGTTCTTTATATGCTTTAGTGTTTATGTCATATGCATAAATGTTGTATTTAGCTACTTTTAAAATAATGCATATTGTTTCATGTAATAAACAGCTGAATACTGACTGGGTATCATTGTATCTGTTTGAAATGCTGTTTCAGTCAGTTTCTGACAGGATTTTTATTTATCTCAATATGTGCCTGTGTGTGCTTCATGTTTTTGGATACCAATTTTTTTTCTTATTTCCTGTGCTCTTTTCTAAGTTTTTTGGTTTGCTTCTCATGTGTTATTTTGCTAACTGTATGTGCCTGTTAGTGAAGGGGAGTAATTCCTGTTTGTTTATGCTCTTGCATGTGTTTTCTTCTGTTCTCATGTTATTTTTCCTGTTTCTTTTACCCTTTGTCATTTCGTGCCAAAAAGGGGGAGAGTAATATATTAAGGGGGAGAGCCTTAATATATAAGAGGGAGCCGTAGAATATCCTTTAGATATCTCTGTTTTAAGGGGAGTTAAGATTAAGGGGGAGAGGGATTTCTACTTGTACATGCATGAGATTTTTACTTGCTTTATGTTTTACTTGATTATCCCATATTTTTTCACGGTATATTGTTGTTTGTGGATGTTTCAGGTAGCAGGTATGTTGCTGCGGTGGTATTTTTTTTAAGACTACTTTGTTAGGTGTTAGATCGAGTCCATTTGTAATAAGTCACTGTTTTGATGGTTGACAGTTGACTATTTTCTTTTTGGGTCTATTACCGTAGTATTTGTATTAGGTAGTGTTTTGACACGGAATGCCAAATTGGGAGATTGTTAGTTCCATTTTTATTGGCATGTGTCCATGACAAAACAAGTTCAATTGAGTTGTAATACTGCATGAAGATCTTTGTACAATTGGACTGGTTTTTGGCTGCTGTGCATCAGACATGCGTTCTTGGTGCGTTCATTGCAGTGTTCGAACGATTGGCGTTAGTGCTGAGTTCGTGAATGGGTTCGAACGTGTGGCGTTAGTGGCATGTTCTTTATTGGGTTCGAACGGGAGCATTCCAGAGAGCAAACGTTCGAGTCATGTTCTTGTTGGGTTCGAACGAGATTATTCCAGAGAGCATCCGTTTGTGTGCGTTTTCGATTGGCGTTCGAACGAGTCCTTCACAGAAAGAGCGCGTTTGTGGTGCGTTCGAGTAACCGTTCGAACGTGACTGCGATCTGAACGCGTTTTTGGCCTGCAAAACCCTAGCTTTTCACCATGCCTATATAAACAAACATATAGCCGCCATCCCCATTAGTTGAAAGAGCTGAAACACAAAATCCCTTGAGCCTAAATCTCACAAAGCTTTCAACTCTCTTTGATTCAACCATTGAAGACTTCTTATCTTCTTGTCTTCTTCATTAATGGTGAGATTCCATCTTTGTTAAACCTTCATCATAACTTAACCCAAATTCCCTAATCCTTTAGAGTTCTTTAGGAGGAAGTTTGGTAGTCGGAGTTCCGGAGTCAATTGGTGATATAATCTACTCAGAGAATTCAGAGGTTCTGAAGAAAACCATGGGTCGCGGGCTTGAGGAGTTGCCTTGAGTTCTTGCAGTATTGAGGTACTTGAGTCGTAGAGTTGCCACCATAGGTCTTGACCATCGCTGTAAGTTTTTCTCTATATAGTGGATTCGGGTGGTAGCCTATACCCGGAGTGGTTTTTTACTCGGAAGAGTTTTCCACTTCGTCACCAAAATCATTGTGTTGAATTTTGTGTTGTTTGATTTATTTTGCTACTTTAATTCCTGTTATTGTTTTAATATTTTGCAGCGTAATTTTAGTTGATTGTTATTGTGGTTGCCTGTTAATTTATCCATAGTAGCAGTAACAGGACTTGTCCTGCTTATTGTTTGTAATTCCGCATAGGGTCAGAACCTTAGGATAACCCCGGATTTTCAGAAACAATCAGTCAAACACCAATCAAACACACAGGAACAAGCACCACAGTAGTGCACAAATAGGCTAGTTATTATGGAAGTTCAGAGCTCCACGCTCTTTCTTTATTGAGAGGAAAATGCCCAGATTTTTCATAGCAATTACAAGCTATCAATCACACCTCTTATGATTTCCTAACTTCAATTATATATCAAGTTACAAGTCATTTAACAGGCCCTATTAGTCAGCTTTCTTGTAAATCAGTTGTAACTAACTAACTGATTTTTCCCCCTTTACTAACAGACTTGGAATTAATTCACTTAACTCCTAACACTTTTGTAAATGAACTTTTAACCCCTATAGTCTCCAATTCTCCTCATTGCACCTGAATTCAAAATTTGAATCAACCTTCAACAAAAGAGTTCAAAGATGAATCACCATTTAAGCTGGGTCCCGCTGAGAAATTTCTTAAGGCAGTGCTTGATATTCCTTTTGCATTTAAGAGAGTAGATGCAATGCTATACATTACCAATTTTGACTATGAAGTTGTTTATGTGTCGGGCATATTGTGGGGCCCGCCTGCCGCTAGAGAGATGACATATATGTCCGGCACATGATATACCACCTGCTCTCTCACAGCAGGCAGGACCCATAACTGTGTGGGACCCGCCTGCTATGAGAGAGATGACATATACGCCCAGCACATGATATACGACCTCCACTACTAGACCCTTAGCCTAAGAGCTCAAGGAGAACCCTAAAATGAACCTACAAACAGAAAGGAAGAACCCTCACAAAACATGAGTAATGCATTGGCCATTACTTATGAGGGCTATGTGGCAATTTATTAATATGTATGTAATATTATCCTTGTTTTTTTGCAAGACTCTTTTCGTGACTCGAACCTGTGACCTCCAGCACCATGGCTCAAGGAAAAGGAACGATAAGGAGATGAAATAGTGGATGTCAGGTTTACAATGGTAAAGGATTTTCTTACTACTCTCGATCAGGTATGCAGGGAAGTTGGCAGGATCAATGAGAGAACCATATATAGTTCGGTCCGCCCTATGCCAACAAATCCAACCCTTCCGCCAGCATTCCCTGGCTTTAATGTACGACAGCATTGCAGTTCATCAGATGATGAAACCTCATCCAAGTCTTAATGCCTTAGTTGTCTCGTTTTATATGCCAAATTCACCAGGTTGATGATCAGAGTGGCTTTTGGGTAGAGCTTGCAGTATGTAAAGCCATTTTTCATCATTTGGCTGCTCCATTTTGTGTACCTAATATATATATACAACAGAGGAGGGGATCATGTCAAGAAGTAAGTAGTAGTATTTGCAGAAACAGTAGATTGTGTATCTATAGAGATTAAATTCAAGGGTTTTCTTCCATGTAAAAGAAGCAGCTGCCACAATTCTCAAGACCCTTTTTGTCTTTAATTTCATTTATAGAAACACTAGTTTTGGATAATAGTGGCAACAGGTCGGATCCTGGTCAGGTTTTTTGAAAATAATAATTTTTAAATGAGAATGTAAGTTAATGAGTTTCCTCTACTTCTCTACTTCTAAGTCAGTTCTTAGGAGTGAGTTCGAATCATGAGTTTGTAACAATTGATACAAGAGCAAGCATCATGCCAAGTATGAGTTCAAGTTCAAGCACATTGACGAATATGGGATCGATACGGGTGTGACTCGTGACCGTTGTTACAAGCAGTGTGACCTGGAAGGGTTGTTACCCGAAGACTGTACCGGGGAACTCACTCAAGCTGCAACAAGAAAAGTCTTGTGGTACTAATTGCGCGATTTTTAGTCAATACACATGTAAGGTTCAAACCTCCCAAGACAAAATCCAAGAAAGAGGTGTTTGATTCCATGAAAATGCCTCCAAGGGGCACAAGCACACAAATTACAGTTCTATAGATTACAAAGCTAAGAAATTAAAATAATTGCTCATTATGAGTATTCATTTTCTTCTGCCTTTTTCCTTCTTTGTATTTGGGCCTTTTATAGTGCACGAAATGTTAGCACAGTTTTGTTGCCTACCTCTTGTTGAGTCTCCACGTTCTCTGTGCACATGCAACTGCTGGATCATGCGAGCAACTGCTGGATCGTTTGTGTAACCGTTGGGTAACTTACTAAATCGTAGGGGTTGGTTGCCACCAGTATGACACGTCATGTGTATTTCGTAACTAACCAACTGTTTTGGAAGTACCCATTACTTCATGATTAGTTGCCCATTTCCTGGGATCGTCCTATTCTGGGTCGAACCCTTCTTCGTCCTTAGATATGTCATCCCTTTTCATTTTTTCCTCGGCCCATTCGTTCTAGGGAGATTTATTTGTCAACAATTGTCCCCCGAATTCTGCTTGATTGGTTCGGGAGATGAAATCGAGGCGGAATTTTTCAACCAAGCATGCAAAGTTGGGATGATATCATCGGTCGTTTTATTAATTCGGCCTGCTGATTTTTCATCATCTTTTGCTATCGTTTGCGCGAATTGAGGACCGTCTCTTACGTTCTCTATGTGAATCTATCACTTCCTTAATAAATGCGCGACTTTCCTAACACGTCTTGTCGAAAGCCATCATTGCACCAATTAATGTGCCGTCTTTCGTGTCATTTCTAGGTCAAATTGTGTCTAACACCACATTTTCCTTTTCCTGCTCTTATTGTGTCTAACACCACCTTTTCCTTTTCCCGCTCTTTCTTCTTCCTTCGAATTAGCTTGCAACACTTGTCCTAGGGTGACCATTCATCTTGGCTATATAAACCCATGACTTTTTTTCTTATTTTACTTTCCTTATTCCTTTATTGTTGCAAATCTCAACTTCCTTGCTATGACGTCGTCTTCTTCTGCTCCCACGAAAAAAGCAACTTCGACTTTTGGTGATTACCAAGCTGCTTTGGATGATCCTTCTGTTGGCGTCTTTGGGGTTCATACCCTTGACGAAAACTACGGGTTACGTTCCTTGGGTCCAATTTTTGTTAGTGATATAGCCATTGCCACAGCTCCGCTGGCTCAACTGTTTCATTCCGTTTCCAACCTTCGTTTTTCAGAACCTTTGAACATTTCTCATCTTGCCTAGTCCAATCCCATCACTTGGCCCAAACCTGACTCCTCTTTTGAAACCTCGTTCTAGCGTATGAGATTGCATGCAGACACCTGTACTTTTCTTCAAGATAATGGTATGCTTTCTCTCATAGAGCTTTCCTTGGCCCTGCCTCCTTTTGATCGAAATCTATTCCCCGCATCACTGCTTTTATGGTCATTTGATTACAATGTTTTCCTTTTTCCTGCCGGTCCATTTACCATTACCTTTCGTGACATCAATGCCTTGACCGGGTTAGCTCATTTGGGTGTGACCATTTCTGCTCGCACTACTTTTCGTTTTAATCCTCCTCCGATGGATACTCCCTTGATTATTTCCCTTGCTAGCACTCCAAAGCTGCAAGTAATCTTTCTGCAAGGTGAAAACAAATATACCTATACTATAGGTAACTCATTAACAAAATCTATTAATTTTTCGTTTTGGATTCCCGTCCCAATTATGGAGGGTTCTCGAGAGCCCCGTTCCCTTGGGGCTTTCTTAGCAGAGATTAGAACTCTTTGAAGCAATCTATTGAGAAGCTAGTTACCCCATGTTTTTTCTTTTGGGTAAACTTTTTATAGAGGATGATGTAAATGATTAAGGAGGTTACTGTTGAAGTTGAAGACATCAAGCAGTGAGCTTGCTGTCATTTCCACCGAAAGCAAGCTTTTACTTGCTTGCCAGAGAAGTTGAAGCTGGAAACGTGTGGCCAGCTTGCTCAAACCGCGTGACACTGTTCACGCGGTTTGGCACTATAAAAATGAGCTCTCAGGACCATTGTAATATATCCCAAAGTGTGTGTAAGCTCCAAGTAGAGAGCTTGAGAGTGTGTGAGGTTTTTTTGTTAAGTTTCTAGTTGTAAACTTGAATTTTATTCTTGTAGTAATAAAATTAAATTCGGTTTTTTCCTCAAACACATTCTAAAGTGATCGGTGAATCACAACAAGTGGTATCAGAGCTTTGGTTCTTCATTGGGATCGAAAAACCGAAGAACGGAGTTTGGTTCGGAAAATTCGAGTTCCGGAAAAGTTGTCACAAATTCCTTTTGAGGGTACCAACAGCTAGTTCACGTCGAGACGAGCACGGTGGTATTTTCCGGCAACCGAACCGACGTCCCAGCATCCCTCACGCGCCGCACGCGCCGTCCAGAGAGGTCTCCACGCGCCCCCACGCGCATCATGCGTCTCACGCGCGCCAGAGGTTGAAGACGATCCGAGTCAGCATCCACGTCAGCGACACATCAGCGACACGTGTCAGCCACGTCAGCATACGGGTCCCACACTGCCACGTCAGCTTGCCACGTCAGCACGCCACGTCAGCTTGCCACGTCAGCTGCCACGTCAGCCGCCACGTCAACAAAGCGGGTCCCACCTGCCACGTCAGCAGCCTGGTAAATTTCATTTAGCCCCCTGAAGTTTTGAAATTTACAGTTTTGCCCCAGAACTTTTAGGAATTTACAAATCAGTCCCTGGGTCGGATTTAGACCAACGAAGTGTCTATTCCACCATTTTCAACCGTTCCGGACGCAACGGTAACCTCCGATTTGTGAAATTCAGACCCGATTTTAGTGTATTCCCATTTTAAATTTTAAAACTTAAAATGGAGATGGAAGATTCTCATTCTGGTGCAATGATTAAATTGGCTGCCACTAATTACTCCCTATGGAGACCTAGAATGATAGATTTTTTACATTGTAAAGATCTGTTTGATGTCATCGAGTTGAAGGGAGTGAAACCAGAGTCTGTTAAGGAGTATGACTGAAACAAACTCAACAACAGAACCATGGGACAGATTAGGCAGTGGATCGGTCACAATGTCTTTCACCACGTAGCACAGGACACAGATGCTTATGAAATGTGGAGGAAATTGGAAGACATGTTCCAGGCCAAAACAGCTCGGAATAAGGCCTTAATAATGAGGCGATTGGTGAATTTGAAGCTACGGAGTGGAACTTCCGTTGCAGAACACACCAACGAGTTCCAGAGCCTGGTGAATCAGTTGTCTGCAGTAGACATGCAACTGGCAGACGAAGTTCAAGCCCTCTTGTTACTCAGTTCTCTACCTGATAGCTGGGAGACTCTGGTGGTTACTCTCAGCAACTCAGCTCCAGGAGGCAAACTTACCATGCCTATGGTAAAGGATGCCCTGTCAAATGAAGAAGCCAGAAGGAAAGACGTGGGCTCAGATCAAACAGAAGCCATTGTCTCGGAGCAACGAGGAAGACAACAGGAGAAACATCAAGGTGGGAGAAGAGGCAGAAGCAAAAGCAGGGGCAGGTCCAAGGACGGGAAAAAGACATACAAGTGCTTCCACTGTGGCATTGAAGGCCACCTAAAGAAGAATTGCCGAAAACTGCAACGAGAGCAGAGAGAAGGCAATCACCAGCCGAAGAATGACGAAGGAGAGACACTGGTCGTTGTCCAAGCAGATGTAGCAATATGCTCCATACATGAAGAAACATGCCTTCACAACGCAACCCAAGATGTTGAGTGGGTGGTAGATACTGCAGCATCATACCACGTCACTCCTCACAGAGATTACTTCACAACCTACAAAGCGGGAGACTTTGGAGCAGTGAAGATGGGAAATATCAGTTCCTCTGGGATAGTAGGAATGGGTGATATTCAGTTGCGGACAAATGTCGGGTGTACATTGACCTTGAAGGATGTCCTGCATGTTCCAGAACTTCGGCTGAATGTACTCTCGGGGATAGCTCTTGACAAACAGGGCTATGAAAATCACTTCAGAAATGGCACATGGAGAATGACGAAAGGTGTCATGGTTGTCGCCCGAGGACATGCTTGCGGCGCACTATACAAGACTCATGTGAAGATTTGTGCAGACAGCCTCAAAGTAGCTGAAAAAGAGGCTTCTCAAAATCTGTGGAACCGGAGACTCAGACACATGAGTGGGAGAGGGTTGTCTACCCTGAACAAGAAGGAGCTTACCAATGATGCTGCACGAGGTCCTTGCAATCACTACTCGATTGGTAAGCAACACAGAGTCTCATTTGATTTCACTTCAGAGAGAAGATCAGAGTTGCTCAGTCTGGTGCACTCTGATGTTTGTGGTCCCTTGGAGGTTGATTCATTGGGCGGTAACAAGTATTTTTTGACTTTCATCGATGATGCTTCTCGGAAAATCTGGGTGTATTTCCTCAAGACGAATGATCAGGTCCTAGATCAGTTCAAGCTGTTCCACGCCATGGTAGAGCATGAAACAGGGAAGAAGCTGAAGTGCCTTCGCACAGACGATGGAGGCAAGTACAGTTCCAGAGAGTTCGAAGCCTACTGCTGGAGACACGAGATTCGACATGAGAGAACTGTTACACACACACCACAACATAATGGTGTCGCTGCGAGAATGAACTGCACCATTATGGAGAAAGTCAGAGGAATGATCAGTATGGCTAAGCTGCCAAAGCCATTCTGGGGAGAAGCTGTTCGTGCTGCCTGTTACCTGATAAACAGATCACCATCTGAACCGTTGAACTTGGAGATTCCGGAGAAATTGTGGTCTGGTAAGAATCCCTCCTACACTCACCCTAGAGTATTCGGTTGTTTAGCCGTTGTACATGTATCCAATGAGCTCAGGAAGAAGCTCGATGCAAGGACAACTTCATGTATATTCCTAGGCCATGGAGATGAAGAATTTGGATACAGACTATGGGATCCGAAGGAAAAGATGGTCATCAGAAGCCGAGAAGTAGAGTTTCTTGAAGACCGAACAATTGAAGACATTGAAATGCCCAGAATGTCTTCCAATACCAGTGCCAACAGAAATCCAGACCCAGCACCAGCACAATTGGCCACAGATATGGTGCATGAGGAAATTCCAGAAGCAGAACCAGAGGAGGCAGATAAAGATGTTGAGCAGGAGGAGACACAACCTGTTCCATCGGAGATTACAGAAGAAAGTGTTGAGCAGGGGGAGCCGCAACCCACTACACTAGAAGCTGCAAGATCATTCACAGAGATGAATGATGATAGACCTCCTGAAACCAGTGGACCTCACATATATGGTGCACGAGGATATTCCAGAAGCAGAATCAGAGGAGGCAGATAAAGATGTTGAGCAGGAGGAGACACAACCTGTTCCATCGGAGATTACAGAAGAAAGTGTTGAGCAGGGGGAGCCGCAACCCATTCCACTAGAAGCTGCAAGATCATTCACATAGATGGATGATGATAGACCTCCTGAAACCAGTGGACATCAGACAAGAAGATCTGAGCGAGGCAGAATTCCATCAACCAGATATCCGGGATCCGAATATATTCTGCTTACTGATGTGGGGAGCCAGAGAGTTTCCCAAATGCAATAAGGCACTGAGGAACAAATGGGTGAAGAAACATGGTAGCAAAACTGTGCAGAGACACAACAAAAGATTACTGTGCAGAGACACAGTGGATTGTACTATGCAGAGACATAGCAGGAGAATACTGTACAGAGATACAGTGAAGT
Source organism: Zanthoxylum bungeanum (assembly GCA_019454045.1). Classification (NCBI taxonomy): domain Eukaryota; kingdom Viridiplantae; phylum Streptophyta; class Magnoliopsida; order Sapindales; family Rutaceae; genus Zanthoxylum; species Zanthoxylum bungeanum. The sequence continues at coordinate 39,772 of SKCR01049001.1, forward strand.
GTGCTGTGCAGAGACACAGCTGACATGTCAACAAAGGAACGATGATCGGGACAAGCTAGAGTTGTGCAGAGACATAACCGGGATAACTGTCAGATGATACAGAGAACTACGATTGACTTGATCCCAACTCGAGGTACGTAGGCAGTCATACAGATGCAGCCAGGGGAGGATCCTTTGAAGGATCCGGATTTTGGTAATTGATGGTCGGCTCAGATTCCTGGGAAATCTTCACCGAGGGGAGATTTGTTGAAGTTGAAGACAGCAAGTAGTGAGCTTGCTGTCATTTCCACCGAAAGCAAGCTTTTACTTGCTTGCCAGAGAAGCTGAAGCTGGAAACGTGTGGCCAGCTTGCTCAAACAGCGTGACACTGTTCACGCGGTTTGGCACTATAAAAATGAGCTCTCAGGACCATTGTAATATATCCCAAAGTGTGTGTAAGCTCCAAGTAGAGAGCTTGAGAGTGTGTGAGGTTTTTTTGTTAAGTTTCTAGTTGTAAACTTGAATTTTATTCTTGTAGTAATAAAATTAAATTCGGTTTTTTCCTCAAACACATTCTAAAGTGATCGGTGAATCACAACAGTTACAAGATTGAAGTTAGTCCAAACCCCATGGTAAGTTCGCATGACGACATAAGATTCCCATTGACTGAAATAACATACACGAGAATGAAACATTCACAGTAGTTGAATTATATTGAATAATGAACATTCTTTTTCAGCCATTTTCATTTTCCTAATAAACATAAGCCTCACCATTCTTACTAACTTCTTCCACCCTCACAGCTATGCAACTTAAATACTCATTTTCAAATTAACCAAACGTCTTGTTTGTGGAAACTTGAACGGTTTGGCTTAAATATCACTTTTTATCAATATGCAAAATTTTTGAATAGAAGAAACTTTACTCCATTCATTGGGTAAGGAAGACATACAATCGACGACATCACCCCTTATGGTTTTTTTTTTTAAACTAAGAACACAATTTAAATATACCAGCACATTACAAATGCAAGAGAGAAATTAACCAAACAAATTAGAAGTACTTGGGAGAGACTCTGCCAAGCTAAATTTACAATCGTTGACTGACTGTCAGCATTGTTGGTCTTGATTCTGAACTCTCATCTAAACATGAAAAGGCGACCTCCATGATTGATATCAACTTGCCCTGAATTTCAAGTGAGGGAGGTGGAAGCCGATGATCCAACATTTCATCAAGTCGTATGTTCATGTTGGAAGATGAAGATGAAATTAAAGGAACAAAATCTCTTGGATGCTCTCCCTTTATTATTTCCAATGCTAGCACTCCAAAGCTGTAAACATCACATTTTTCTGTGATCTTCATTGTGTAAGCAAGCTCTGCAAGTTGAAAACACACACATATATATATATATAATATATATATATATATATATATATATATATATAATATATATATATATATAAAATTAACACCTATATTATAAGCAACTCATTAACAAAAGGATCAAATTCCAAAGTGGAAGTCAAGCTTTACCTGGTGCAATGTATCGTATATGTTCCTGCAAATTCAGTCCAGTTGGAGGAGTCTGGCTTCAAAAACTTGGAAATTCCAAAGTCCGAAACGTGAGCTTCATATTCCAAATCCAACAACACATTCTTGCTTGATATGTCTCGATGCACAATTGGTGGAATGCAATCATGATGCAAGTAAGACAAACGCATCAGCTATGCCTTTTATCACATTCATTCTCTGACTCCAACCAAATTCTTCTGATGATGTATCATTATTCAGGATTGTGGCCAAGCTACCTCTTTCAAGAAATTCATAAACTAAAAAGGAGTGTCGGTGGGGGATGTGAACAAAATCCATAAAACTTCACAATATTTCGATGTCGTATCTCTGTCAACGCTTCAATTTCATTCAAAAATTCTTTTTGATCTGCCATCTGATCAATCGGAAGTGGTGAGTGGAATTTCTTAACAGCTATGATTTCCCCAGATGGTAGCTCTGCTCTGTAAACACTTCCATGCCCTCCCTTTCCAATGCAATATTCTACATCAAAATCTTTTGTTGCTTCAATGATTTCATCGTACACAAGTTTCCCTTTGAAATTTAATATGGAAAGCAATCTTTGAGACTTCTGGTGGTTGCTTTGTTCATCTCTTGTGTCCGGATTTCGTTTTTGAAATTTGTAGAAGACTACCAACAAAGCTATTGAAACAAATAGTGCTCCTAAAAGAGGGAACACTATTACAAACCACTTTGTTTTAGAACTTTTTTTATGTGGCGTGAATGCTTTACAAGGTTGCAATCCTTTCACATTGCCACACAATCCATTATTCCCCTTTAATGCTTCCACCGGAGCATTTCGGAATGCTGTGCTATTCGGAACTGGTCCCTGTAATTCATTGTAGGAAATATCGATGACTGACATGCCGTGCATCCCTTCAAAGCAACTTGGAATTGAACCAGAGAGATTGTTGTGGGAAAGGTTCAACTTCTCCAAGCTTTCCATATTGCAGAATTGAAATGGTATATCTCCTCCAAGAAAGTTATGACTCAAATCTTGCTCTGAAAGTTGAACTAGCTTCGCCAATTCCCTTGGCAATTCTCGGACAAACTGGTTGTTGCTCAAATTCAAGTAGTGCAATTTCACCAAGTTGCCAAGACTTTCTGGGATTGAGTTGCTGAATCTGTTTGTAGATAAGTCGAGGTACTGAAGTTCAACGAGCGAGCCAATTTCTTGAGGTAGATATCCAAAAAGATGATTTTCTCGTAAATTGAGCATGATTAGAGATTTTAACTTTCCAAGTTCCTTTGGAATCTCCCCAACTATATGATTTAAAGAAAAATCAAGTTCATGTAGTTGAGATAAGTTTCCAATCTCAGGCGGTATACTCCCAGTAATATTATTCGTTGAAAAATTCATACTGCCTAATTGTGTGGATTTTGCCAAATTAGATGAGATTTCACCATAAAAATTGTTGCGACTGAGATCTACGAAAGTCAGGTTAGGATAAATGCCAAAAGCTTCTGAAATATTTCCACCAAGATTGTTTGCATCGAGACGTAGTCTCACTAAGCTAGTGCAATTTCTCAAACTTGTAGGGATTGGTCCTACTAAATGGTTTTCACTAACACCTAACCACTCTAACACTCCACCCTGACAAATATTGTTTGGTAGAAAACCTGTAAAATGGTTGGAACCCAATGATAGCCGATTCAACATGAGATTTCCAATAGATGGAGGAATGGAACCCGATAGGTTGTTATAAAGGACGGATAATTCTTTTAAGTTGGTCAAATTACCAATGGACGGAGGAAGAAAACCTGTAAATTGATTCTCGCTCAAATGTAGAATGACAATGGACTTCAAGTTGTTCCATATTTCTCTCGGAATGGAACCAGATAGATTGTTACTAGACAAAAGTAGAGATCTTAAATTGGTTAAATTACCAATGGAATATGGAATGTAACCATCCAGTTGATTATCACTCACTTGGAAATCAATAAGGGACTTCAAGTTTCCTATACTTGCGGAATAGAACCAGAAAATAAATTACGATAGAGGTACAATAGAGCCAAGTTGCTCAAGTTGGTTAAAGAAAGTAAAGATTGAACCAGTAAATTGATTCCTGCTCAAATCTAGTTCGGAAACAGACTTTAAGTTTCTAAAGTTAGAAGGAATAGAACCAGAAAATGAATTGTCATGAATATACAATCGAGCCACATTGCTCAAGTTACCCAAAGAATGAGGGACTGAACCGCTCAACTGTTAGAGTACAAGTAAAGCTCCTTAAGATATATCAACTGACCTATTTCTAGTGGAATTGAGCCCTCTAATTGATTGAAATGAATGTGAAGAATCTTCAAATCAGTTAGAAGACCAATTTCTGATGGAATATTTCCTGAAAATTGATTGGATGTTAAGTGAAGGTACCTGAGTTCTGAAAGGTTACCAATTTGAGAAGGTATAGTGCTAAAGAGTTATTAGAGCTGAGATCAAGATACACAAGATGAGGAAATGATAAGAATGAGAATTTATGAAGAGTACCGCTTAATCCTGTTCCTACGAGGCTGATCTTGATGACTCTTTCGGCATGATTGCAACTAACTCCATACCAAGCACACAGGCTAGTTTTGGATGACACATTGGTGGTGGCATTAACAGCATTCATAGTCCATGAAGAAAGGATAGAACTGTTTTTATTTTGAAGGCTATCTTTCCATTTGAGAAGAGCGTGAGCTTCTTCAATGGAATCAGAAGAAACAATGAATGCAAAATTGAACACAAAACTGAGGATCAATAAAGAAACAAGTGAAGAAACTGCTATATTCAGGGTTGGTGACCCCATTGATATAGTAAAAACACAAAGATCGATCACAAAGTATATTGAAATTCAAAAGATTATATGACTCTTAGCGTGTAAATTAACATGGTGCATGCAGCAAGCACGTTGGTTGCCAGATTTATAGAAAGCACGCTAGAGAGAGCAATTCAGAGGTCAAGAGAAGTCAATGCCGGAAGATTTTTCTCTTGTTGTGAAGAAGAAAAAAATCTTCAGACTTTGTTGCAGTTCTGTCAAATCAATCTCGATTTTTACAACATTTTCAAAAGTCATCCCCAGGAAATGGAATGGGATTAATGGACAGATTGACTACTGAATCTGAATGAACTTGCTTAAAGGGCGCACTTGACTCCCATAAATTATATTATTATTTTTATTTTGAAAATTCGGAAAATCCCATCAATAAATTATATGATTCGAAATAAAAATGATGTCCGTGAATTATTTATTTCTACTTCAATCAACATTTTTTTTATAAAAAAATCATTGAAAACCTCTCGGTTGAACGCCACACTACTGTTGGAAATATACGTTTATTTTAGCCCCATTTAGAAGATATGCGTTTCAAGTCTGGTTAATTTAGTTGGCAATCACATAAATAATTCACGTTACGTCTTCAATGGGCAGTTCTTTTTTTCTTCTTCTTCTTGTTTTTTTTTTTTTCCTGAAAATTCAATGGGCAGTTCGGATAATGTTAGAATTGTTAACTTCTTTACTAAAGCTGACAAACAACCAAGAATAATTAATGCTCAAAGTCTTTTCAAAAGTCATCGCAGGAAATGGAATGAGATTAATGGACAGATTGACTACTGCACGAACTTGCTTAAACGCCGCATTTGACTCCCAAAAAATTATGATAGTGAATGAAATGGAAATGGTCCATTTTCCACCCCAACCAACACTTTTTTCTTGGAATTGGAAAATCACCGATAATGTAATTTTATCTTCATAATCATTTTTGGATATCTTATAACTCTCTTAATAGTATGTCATTCTCATATCAAGTCTACTAATAAATCTACATAGTAATACTATGACATAAGCAATGTCAAGTCTAGTGCAATCAAAAAACATAATGTCAGCTATCAATGTTGTGTTGTGATAAAACTCACACAATAGAGAGAAGTGAGAGGAAAATTCTTCTTTATTTCACAAAATAAAGAATTACAAAGCAACTCATTTTGAGAATTATTTTGTTAAGGCATCCGATTCTCATACTAAGAATATTATAAATGAAAATGTCACATGTCATGCATGTAATAAAAAAGGACATAAATTTTTGAATGCATGTACAAGAATGTGATTAAAATGCATGGATTCCTCAAGGAATTAAAATTAACCCCAATGGACCTAAGAAAGTTTGGATACCAAAGTGCAATTGATAAATTTGTAGATGGAGCTTTGAGAATGATCATAAAGAGAATTGCAAATTAATCCCAAAAGCTAAAAAAGATGAGGAATCAAACGGCAAAGGTAAAATCCGTATTCACGGAAACATTGGTACCATTTCCTCTAAATCATTTATGTATGCATATTTCAAATTGATTAACATATTTTTGAAACATACAAAGTGGTTAGACAGTGTATTTAACTTTCTATTGGTATCAATTGTTCATTTGATATTATTAAATGTCTAAATCATACATTTAAACCCTTTTTATCAATCAATTGGTATCACATTATATTCATTGAGTTGAATTACATGTATGTGATTACTTGCTCAATTTGCATTGAAACACTTTTTCCATGTAACATATTTGAATGAAAATGAAATGCATCTATATTGACATAAATTTCCATTGGTATAATTAAAAATATGGCCTTTTTGATATTTAACTAATTGGTATCATGAAATTTACTGAGTTAATTTTTTAATTGGTATCAAATTTGGGGAGAAATTATGCTTAAGATGATAATTATTCAATTGGTAATCATGGATATAAAATTTTGCGAAATACTTAATACATGATTTTTTTACATTTATGACAAAAGTGGGGAAATGCCAAATGTGTAAATTTTTAAATTTTGATATCATCACTTCATGCACATATTAATTAGTATCTTATTTAGATTTCATTTTTGCTTCTATACTTTTTGATTATGTCAAAGGGAGAGAAATCATTAAAATGAGATTAAAACTTGTTTTACCATCACCCTTGGTTTAAGGGGGAGTAATCGTACTAATTTGTTTGTCAAGTCTTATAGAGCTATCTTGAAGACAATCACACATTGAGGGGGAGCTTATATTGAGCGGGAGCAAATCGTCAACATTTGGACTCCTAGTAGCTCACAAGTCTAAACAAGTTTTAAGGGATTGCCGTAATAAAAAATGGGGAGATTATTGGCAACTTGGTCGCGTAATTGGATTTTGATGATGCAACAAGAAGAAGTCTTCGACGTGTAAATAGAAAACAATACAAAAAGGTGTCGAAGCATACGTGGTGGAGAGCGAGAATGTGAAGACTAGCGGTAAATCGAAGATTATATTGCGAAGTCTTAACTTAGGGTTCTCATTGTAATGTGAATTGTATATTCAAGTGCCTAAACTCATAGGGATCATGCACATTCACTTAGATGCATTAAGTTCATGTAAAAAAATGCATTAAAATCTTAATATCTACATTTTTGGTACTGAGACCGGCATACCGGTCTTTTACCGATGTCCATACCGGTGAAGTGATATGTTCTGCACACTCATCGAAATCGGCACGGACCATACCGGTCACCAAACTGGTGAACTTATAGAATGCATGGCTACTGAAACCAGCACAATCCAAACCGGTTCTCCATACCAGTGAGCCCAACGGCTAGTTCCCTCACTAGAACTGGCATGACCTAAACCAGTCTACATACCGGTGACCATACTGGTCAAGCTCTTCATTGTGCATACATATTGGAACCGGCATGGACAATACCGATCCTCATATTGGTTAGCATAACGGTCTAACGTATACTTGTTCAACGGTAACATAACCGTTAGTATTCGTTGGAACCCCAGACCGACATACCGATATACATACCGGTGACCATACCAGTCTCAGTAGAAAGTTGGGACTGCTTTTATTTTCTATATTAAATGAACCCCAATTTATTTGCCTTGGTTAGAGACTTGATACACATATTCATACACATTCTCTAGGGCAAAAGCAAGAGGACTAATTACACCTTCATAATCAAACACTTTCAAGCTCACACACTCATCTTCATATTATTTTGAGTGAGCTTAGAACACTTGGGTTTGCTACTCACACAATCTTCCTTATATTTGTGAGTGCCTAAGTGTGTTTTAAATCTTCTTATACAAAAACACTTGTGGTTGTGAAATCTCATCCGTTGGGTAGTTGTAAAGGTTTGTGAGTAAGCCTATGAAAAAACTAAAATTGTAAAAAGTTCGGAGTGCACCCTTGCTGAAAACTCTTGGTTACGAGTGAACCACGAAAACATGATTCTAGTGGAAATTTCAAACGAGGCTTGGGGGAGTGGACATAGGCACATTTGGTCGAACCACTATAAATCTCGGTGTCGTATTCTCTTTCCCTATACTTTTACATATTGCAAGTTATTTATATTTATGATATTGAATAGATAACTTGCATATAAGTATTAATTGGAATAGAGAAAATTAGCCTTAGTGTCAATTTGGTAATAAGAGCTAAAATAGGTAAAGATTTTTATAATTCCGCATTTATATGCAATTACCCAATTCCCCATCTTAGGTTTAGAGATTGCTTTGTTGCTATTGCTTGTAGGGAATTTCAGGAAGGACCAGGGGTTAGAAGGGTATATGTTGTTCTTCAACCCGGCTTGGAGCTCGGGTAAAGGTTTCTTGGGTACGACCGACTAGAAGATGCATGCATGGTACCGCCTTTAGTGACCGACAACATCAAAATCGAGGCCGACCACATTAGATCGGAAGCTCGACTTGGTTTTGTCCTGTCTCCCTAGAACAAGTTGACGAGTTCGGATATTTCGGGTTAAGACGGAAGTAATCTGGAAAGATCGACAGGACACTTGGCCGACCTCTTGAAGACCGATGTTGAATCAGAGTAGTTGGATTTTTCCCTCCAAAATTAACTCTCACATTCGAAATCCAATAGGCTAGCACCATTATTGTTATGTGTGGCAGTGGAGAAAACAGAGTGATATGACAGACCGTCGGGCGGCAAGCTTGCTTTCGATGATGACAGTCTTGGGGCAGAAAGCCCATCAATCGGTCAGAGACCACGCAGAAAATGTCATAAAGCTATATGAACAGTGTTGTAATTCCTGAGTATATAAAGGAAAGTTAGATTCATTTATAGAGGAGGAAAAAAGATAGATGAAAACACTTGTAAAACATATGAACGGCAAACAACTCGGTCGCATTTAGTACTTTCTTAGAACAAATCGGCCGAGCTAGTTATGGTAATAAAATCAACCCCCCACCATTTTGTACCCGTGGAGGTAGGCTGGATTCGCTCTTCCTAACCACGTTAAAACTCTCTTGTCAACCTTTGTGTTTTTCTCGCCTTTTACTGTATTTGCCTTTGGTCTCCCTGTAGACAACAGGACCTGGGCGACGCTGTTCTAGGCTCGCGGCCTAGTTGGGAATACGAAATAATATGGAGTCGCCACCCGTGTGTGAACCGGGACAAAGATTTAAGGCTGCACTCACCCCTCGCAAGGAAGACCTCAAACCGTTGGGTTCGGAATGGTCCTTACTTATGTCACTTGTGATGATATAATTTGTGCAATAAATCAACCGAGTCTACTTAATAATTATGCTCAATGGTACTTAGATCTACACATGCTTCATCCAAATAACTCCACGCAATATAACAAACAAAATAATAAACCATTAAACCAAATAAACAAATAGCAATTTAAAAATATCATAAAACAAACAAAATATCATGCCTAAAATAACGTAATCATGCTTTGAAAATAAATAACAAACTAAGCTAAATCATGCTTTAAAAACAAATAAATAACCTACGAACTACAACATGCTCACACACAAATTTGGATGAGACGAAATACGTGTCTCTTAAGTGGTACGTGGCGTTGTATCCCGAGTACAAACCGCACTACCGTCCATTCGGATTCGGCTACGGAATTTACGTCCGGTTTCCATCCTATATACCACAAAAGGGAACACATATTCCGCTCATCCAACAATCAAATCATGCCTCAAACGACTCTCATGCGATAATATTTTTTAAATAAACAAAATAAACGAAAGATAATAAATAAAAAGGTGCCCTCAGGTCTAACCTCTTTTGTCGTCTCACGAAAGGGCGTTACACGTCCGTTGGAAGGGTGAATGATCTGCAACTCTTTTGGTTCACTAGCTTAGCGTCTTAACTTGTTGTTCCACTGTTTTCCTCGCTGTTTTGGCTAGGGGTCTTTGTGGAAGGGTTTTTTTTTTGTATTTTGCCGTGTATTTTCGTCGGGAGAGAGAGAAGGCTTGGGTTTGTATTAGGGTTTGTTGTCACTACGTGAGAGAGGGGAGAGAGCTGTTGGAGAAGAAAGGAGAGAAGGCTAGGTTTAATTTTTGATTTGTTTATATAGTGAGGGGATGTATTAGGGTTTTGGTTAGTTTAATTAGGAAATAAAATCAATTATATTATGTTTATTTGATTGGAATATTTTAGGCAATAATATCTTTATTTTTGGTGATTGATTGTTTAATTAGATGAGTGATTTATTAAATTAGGAATTAAATTGGTTTTAGTTTAATTGGATTTTAATTAGCTATTTAATTTAATTTCAATTTAGTTATTTATTTAATTTCAATTTAGTTATTTAATTAGTTATTTAATTATTTTTAATTCAATTTAATTTGTGAGATGTGATTTAATGGGTTTGGTGTGTTTTAAAGAGAGGTCTAACAAACGAACCCGAAGCGAAACAAGCGAGTTAAATCCGACCAAAATATCAATTTCCAACTTTACCCTTCCGACGTCCGTTTCCCGCGGCTTTCATAATCAAAGAGGTAGTGTCTCCATACGAGACTCATCATCGGGACTTATATGTAAAAATGTAATGCCTACAGTCGCCCCCACTTTGATGCGACTTGTGCAGTGTGTGACAATGACAATCATATCAAAGTACGTGCAATGCATTTTTACTTACCTGGCTCTCCAGCTGCCACTTGACTTGCCGTGTTGATTTGAGTTGATGTTGAGGTGCTTCGACCCCCGGTCCATTCCCGAACCGATGATGTGCTGTGGTGTGGTGGAGTCCATTCCCGAACTGTCACCGTTGTGGTCCATTCCCGAACCGATCTCCATTCTCGGAGTGTTGTTGTGATATGATGTGATGAAGTCCATTCCCGAACTGTCACCGTTGTGGTCCATTCCCGAACCGATCTCCATTCCCGGAGTGTAGCTGTGATGTAGTGTGATGAAGTCCATTCCCGAACTGTCATCGTTGTGGTCCATTCCCGAACCGATCTCCATTCCCGGAGTGTTACTGTGATGTGACGTGATGAAGTCCATTCCCGAACTGTCACCGTTGTGGTCCATTCCCGAACCGATCTCCATTCCCGGAGTGCCATTCTCGGCGTGCCATTCCCGGCGTGCTCATTCCCGAGCTGTCCATTCCCGGACTGTCCATTCCCGGACTGAATCTCCATTCCCGGAGTGCCATTCCCGGCGTGCTCATTCCTGAGCGTGCTCATTTCTAAGCTGTCCATTCCCGGACTGTCCATTCCCGGACCATAATAATCTGATGTAATATGGGTCTCGCCCTCAGAATGCCATTCTCGACAGAAACTGAAACTGATGTGATGTGGGCCTCGCCCCCGGAATGCCATTCTCGGCAGAAACTGAAACTGATGTGATGTGGGTCTCGCCCCCAGAATGCCATTCTCGGCAGAAACTGAAACTGATGTCAATGTGGGCCTCGCCCCTAGAATGCCATTCTCGGCAGAAACTGAAACTGATGTCAATGTGGGCCTCGCCCCCAGAATTCCATTCTCGGCAGAAACTGAAACTGATGTGATGTGGGCCTCGCCCCCAGAATGCCATTCTCGGCAGAAACTGAAACTGATGTGATGTGGGTCTCGCCCCCAGAATGCCATTCTCGGCAGAAACTGAAACTGATGTCAATGTGGGCCTCGCCCCCAGAATGCCATTCTCGGCAGAAACTGAAACTGATGTCAATGTGGGCCTCGCCCGCAGAATGCCATTCTCGGCAGAAACTGAAACTGATGTGATGTGGGCCTCGCCCCCAGAATGCCATTCTCGGCAGAACTGAAACTGATGTGATGTGGGTCTCGCCCCTAGAATGCCATTCTCGGCAGAAACTGAAACTGATGTCAATGTGGGCCTCGCCCCCAGAATGACATACCCGACAGAAATTGATACTGAACTAATGTGGGCCTCGCCCCCAGAATGCCATACCCGGCAGAAACTGATACTGAACTAATGTGGGCCTCGCCCCCAGAATGCCATACCCGGCAGAAATCGATGCTGAACCAATGTGGGCCTCGCCTCCAGAGTGCCATACCCGGCAAGTCTGTCACTGATGCTAATGTGGGCCTCGCCCCCCAAGCTGACATAGGCCTCGCCCTCAACTGGTACTGATGCGGGGTCTCGCCCCTAAGCTGATATGGGCCTCGCCCTTAAACTGATATAGATGTAGGGCCTCGCCCCCAAGCTGATGTGGGTCTCGCCCCAAACTGATACTAATGTGGGGCGAGGCCCCAGACTAATACTGATGTGGGCCTCGCCCCAGACTGATACTGATGTGGGCCTCGCCCCAGACTGATACTGATGTGGGCCTCGCCCTCAACTGATACTGACATGGGCCTCGCCCCAGACTGATACTGATGTGGGCCTCAACTCTGGGACTCTTTCCCGAAACTGCTGACAATGTGGGCCTCGACCTTCTGGGATTCATTCTCGAAAACTGCTGATATGGGCCTCGACCCTGGGATTCATTCCAACACTCTGACGATATGGGCCTCGACCCTGTGATTCATTCCCCGATTCATTCCAACACTCTGACGATGTGGGCCTCGGCCCTGGGATTCATTCCCCGATTCATTCCAACACTCTGACGATGTGGGCCTCGGCCCTGGGATTCATTCCCTGGATTCATTCCAAAACTATGCTGATGTGGGCCTCGACCCTAGGATTCATTCATGAAATTGATGCTGACAATGCGGGCTTCAACCCTGGGACTCATCCCTAAAACTGATATCAATGCCGGTGCGGGCCTCGCCCCCAGGGCTCATCCCTAAAACTGAAACTGATATGGGCCTCAACCCTGAGACTCATCCTCAAATCTGATATTGATGCTGTGGGCTTCGCCCCCAAACTGATACTGATAGGGGCCTCAGCCCTGGGACTCATCCCCAAACAACTACTCGTATGTTGCTGATTCTGGTTGGCTTGTCTTTGCCGCTTTCTCTTTTTCTTCTTTGAAACCTGTGAGTACAAAACAAAACAAACACAAAAAAAAGAATGCAAAATATGTTACGTGTATGCATGCATGCATGAATGAATTTTCCTATCCCGCTGGGTTAGGTTTTCCGCCAGTTCTCCAAGTGATTGCACGGTATTCTCTCTGGTCTCATGGCTCAATTTCTTGTTATGTCCCGGATTCACGAGGTGGTAGAGTGGTCACTCCAGTCTTGATTTAGCTTTCTGTTCTCCGCTGTTTGCATTTAATCAAGATGAACCACATGGTGGGGCCTTCCATATCATCATACTATATTACATGCTACGAAATTGTCCCAATAGTTATACATATTATCGTCCTCAAGGAATGCCCAGTAATGAAACCAGAGACATTCAAACACTCAATGCAACTCAAATCTGAGTTTTTGAATAAATGATCTATGTCAGACTCAAAGTGTGTGTGTGCAAAGGTTTTTTCACAGCTTGATCCTTAAGCAAGCCAACTCAATGATTTCGTTTCAAAAATCGGGATCGATGGGTCAAACCAACCTAGATGTCTTAATTATGCATGCAGTTGCTTTTACATGCTCAATGTGGTATGATTTTCTTTCTTTTTTCGCTCTTTCTCTTTTTTTTTTTTTTTTTTCATTTTGAACTTCTTTTTTTTCTCTTTTTTTCTTTTCTTTCTTTTTTTCAACACACCTACCCTTTAAGGTAGCATTTCTCCTCATGGTGGTCCTAATACTCGCCCATGGGTAGCTTCACACTTATCGGTTATAGGTGGTTCAAAATTTTTTCCTTAGAGACTTTTCTTTTATTTTCAACCATACCACACATCATAACATAAGCAAATCAAGATAGACATCTAAGCAAACGGTCATTCACCGACCCACAATTTCTTCGACTAGTCACTTTGCTAACTACTCAGGTTTTCACTGCTAAGAACCATAATCAAGTGCTTACGAGTCTAACATAGATCAATTAATCAAAGCATCAGATAAAAGCACGTCAAGGGTTTATCGTTTCTATAGTTTCACTCTAAAGCAATCAATTTCATCATCGGACTTATGTCTAACTATCAATGACTAAAACAAACAATTTTTTTTTCTCTCTTTTTTCTTTTCTCTTTTTTCCTTTTCCTTTTCCTTTTTTTTTCTCTTCTTTTTTCTTTTTTTTTTCTTTTTCTTTTCCCTTTTTTTTTTTTCTTTTCTCTCTCTTTTTTTTCTTTTTTTTTTCCGAAGGCCCCCCCAATGGTCTTTCTATCCTTTCTGTAAGCTTTTCTATTTCTCGATTCCCTTTCCCTCGTTATTCATGTTTGCTAAACTCTTCTGTGACAGTTCTTCTTTTATCTCTAACCCAACGGATATCTATGATGGCTTTTAAGACACAAAGGGTTAACATGATGCATGTATGCATGAGATGCGTGCGACAAACGAGACATAATATGCATGTGGTTATCAAAAGCATAAAGAGGCAACTTCTATAGGATATACAACTATCATTCTCATGCGGGTTTATGACAATGCCTTTGATTGAACTCCCTCAACCACTATAAAAACGGTCAACTAATGCACAAATCATACACATCACAAGACATGATTTCGGGGCCGATTCTGTATCCCCAGTGGAGTCGCCAGACTGTAGACAACAGGACCTGAGCGACGCTGTTCTAGGCTCGCGGCCTAGTTGGGAGTACGAAATAATATGGAGTCGCCACCCGGTGTGAACCGGGACAAAGATTTAAGGCTGCACTCACCCCTCGCAAGGGAAGACCTCAAACCGTTGGGTTCGGAATGGTCCCTTACTTATGTCACTTGTGATGATATAATTTGTGCAATAAATCAACCGAGTCTACTCAATAATCATGCTCAATGGTACTTAGATCTAACATGCTTTCATCCAAATAACTCCACGCAATATAACACAACAAACATAATGAACCATTAAACCAAAATAAACAAATAGCAATTTAAACATAATCATAAACTAAACAAAATATCATGCCTAAAATAACGTAATCATGCTTTGAAAATAAATAACAAACTAAGCTAAATCATGCTTTAAAAACAAATAAATAACCTACGAACTACAACATGCTCACACACAAATTTGGATGAGACGAAATACGTGTCTCTTAAGTGGTACGTGGCGTTGTATCCCGAGTACAAACCGCACTACCGTCCATTCGGATTCGGCTACGGAATTTACGTCCGGGTTTCCATCCTATATACCACAAAAGGGAACACATATTCCGCTCATCCAACAATCACATCATGCCTCAAACGACTCTCATGCGATAATATTTTTTAAATAAACAAAATAAACGAAAGATAATAAATAAAAAGGTGCCCTCAGGTCTAACCTCTTTTGTCGTCTCACGAAAGGGCGTTACACGTCCGTTGGAAGGGTGAATGATCTGCAACTCTTTTGGTTCACTAGCTTAGCGTCTTAACTTGTTGTTCCACTGTTTTCCTCGCTGTTTTGGCTAGGGGTCTTTGTGGAAGGGTTTTCTTTTTTGTATTTTGCCGTGTATTTTCGTCGGGAGAGAGAGAAGGCTTGGGTTTGTATTAGGGTTTGTTGTCACTACGTGAGAGAGGGGAGAGAGCTGTTGGAGAAGAAATGAGAGAAGGCTAGGTTTAATTTTTGATTTGTTTATATAGTGAGGGGATGTATTAGGGTTTTGGTTAGTTTAATTAGGAAATAAAATCAATTATATTATGTTTATTTGATTGGAATATTTTAGGCAATAATATCTTTATTTTTGGTGATTGATTTGTTTAATTAGATGAGTGATTTATTAAATTAGGAATTAAATTGGTTTTAGTTTAATTGGATTTTAATTAGCTATTTAATTTAATTTCAATTTAGTTATTTAATTTAATTTCAATTTAGTTATTTAATTTAGTTATTTAATTATTTTTAATTCAATTTAATTTGTGAGATGTGATTTAATGGGTTTGGTGTGTTTTAAAATAGAGGTCTAACAAACGAACCCGAAGCGAAACAAGCTAGTTAAATCCGACCAAAATATCAATTTCCAACTTTACCCTTCCGACGTCCGTTTCCCGCGGCTTTCATAATCAAAGAGGTAGTGTCTCCATACGAGACTCATCATCGGGACTTATATGTAAAAATGTAATGCCTACACTCCCCATAACCAAAAAAATTCAAGGTTGAAGGATGATTTTCTCGGGAGGATTATCTCAAACTACCACTGGGACGAAAATCACCCATCAACAAACTTATAAAGTGTCATTCATGTTGTGTGTTATGCATGATCAAATCTATTGTATGTTTGCTTTACTCACTTAATTTTTGTTCGAAACTTCTGTTGTTTTGTTCAAAAAACGTCATTTGAATGCTACATCTTCCCATACTACAAAAATTTTATTGGAAAATCTTATGTAAGATGTACCTTAAGAACACATGTGCTCTTTTTTTGCTTTTGGTTTTGGTAAATAATGGCAGTTACCAATTCTCTGACAACAGTGTACTTCCAAATGAAAAAATGCATTGCCTTTTCATACTTTTTTAAATTACAACACAGATATACAATCTACAATCTACTTGAATATTGAATATAAATGTTTATAGTATATTCAGAATTCGACTTCTACTAGGGACGAAATATCTTATTGAGAATTCTACTCCCACTTTTGAGAGAACTTTTACTCTAAAAACTCAGAGATTTTAGTTCCCTGCCATCTTAATACTAAATTTGCAGGAATTGAGCACTTTGTGATTGTAAGAAATTGAAAAGCTTGTTTTATACCTGTCCATTTGCCATTAACTTGTTTATTTGCCACTGTGTTTCATTAGACATAAATTTTCCTAATGGCTTAAACTCTCAACTTCAATGCTTTGGTATGATTTGATCACTTAGCCAGGTGTCTCTAAAATGTTTAAAATATTATATGCTTATGATTAGGAAATTCAGATTCACTGGGTACAGAGCTGCAGAAAAGATATTGCAACAGAACCTTCTTCCAACAGCAAGATTCGGCTTCTTCTTGATCACACAAATGTGTTTGGTTAACAAAGAACACCCTCAAGGATAAGGCTCAAGAACAAACCAGGATTTAAAAGGAAAAAAGAACAAATATAAAAGAAACAATAAATCAAACACCAAGCAAACACACAGGAACAAGCACCACAACAGGCACAAACAGGCTAATATTATGGAAGTTCAGAGCTTCACGCTCTTTCTTTATTGAGAGGAAAATGCCCAGATTTTTCAGAGCAGTTACAAGCTATCAATCACACCTCTTATGATTTCCTAACTTCAACTACATATCAAGTTACAAGTCAATTAACAAGCCTTATTAGTCAGTTTTCTTGTAAATTCAGTCGTAACTAACTAATTGATTTTCCCCCTTTACTGACAGACTTGGAATTAATTCACTTAACTCCTAACACTTTTGTTAATGAACTTGTAACCCCTATAGTCTCCAATTCTCCTCATTGCACCTAACTTCAGAATTTGAATCATCCTTCAACAAACTCCACCTTGATTCAAAATCTCTTCAAGATTCAGCTCTACCTTCCTCAACCAGTTTACCAGCCATTTCTTTACCCACATCTACAACTCCAATGCTTCTGATCAAGTCTAGGAACCTTGATACAGAAAGACACTTAGTCAGCATGTCAGCAAGATTAACTTCAGTGTGTATCTTTTGTAACTTGACAGAACCTTTTTGCAACAAATCTTTAATAAAATGCAGTCTTATGCCAATGTGTTTTGTCTTCTCATGGTGCTTCGGATCCTTAGCCAAATCCAAGACACTCTGACTATCACAAAACACAGTTACATCCTTTTGATCAACCCCCAACTCATTTACCAACACTCTTAGTCACAGAGCTTCCTTGACAGCTTGGGTGATTGCCATATACTCGGCCTCTGTTGTTGACATGCTAATAAAATTATGTAGTGAGGCTTTCCAGCTCACAATGCCATTGAACAAAGTGAACACATACCTTGTCAATGACCTTCTCTTATCTAGATCACCAGCATAATCTGCATCCACATATCCAGTCAATCAATTTGCACTGTCAGTTGGCTTCCCATATACCAAACCATACCCTGCAGTTCCCTTGAAGTACCTAAGTAACCATTTGGTAGCTTCCCAATGTTTCTTGCCTGGATTTATTATAAATCTGCTTACAAGACTCATTGCGTATGTTACATTAGGCCTGGAACATACCATTGCATATATTGAGCTACCAACAACACTTGCATAAGGTATATTCTCATGTATGCAATCTCTCCCTTCTCCTTAGGACACTACTCTACTATCAACTTAAAATGAGTTGTAATGGGAGTATACACAGGCTTACACTTGCCCATATCAAACCTGCTCAAAAAAATTCTTCACATACTACTCTTGAGACAAATACGACTTTCCTATGCATCTGTCCCTTATCAGTTCCATGCCCAGAATTTTCTTAGTAGCCCCCAAATCTTTCATTTCAAACTCTAAGCTAAGTAGTAGCTTTAGTTTATCTATCTCCATTTTATCTTTACATGCTATTAGCATGTCATCAACATAAAGCAATAGATAAATCATCTCTCAATTTGTAAACCTTCTGAAATAGACACAAGCATCATATATGCTTCTAGAGTACATGTTCTTCAACAAAAAGTCATCAAATCTTTTATACCACTGCCTTGGGTATTGTTTAAGTCCATATAGAGACTTTTGCAGTAAACATACAAAGTCTTTCAGATTTGCTTCTTCATAGCCCTCAGGTTGCTCCATGTATATCTCCTCTTCTAGTTCTCCATACAAAAAGGCTATTTTTACATCCATTTGTTCTAACTCTAGATCAAATGCAGCAACCAGTGACATTAGCACCATTATTGAAGTATGTTTTACAACAGAAGAGAAGACATCTTGGTAATCGATGCCTTCCTGCTGTGTAAAACCCTTTTCAAAAAGTCTTGCTTTGAACTTCCAAGGTTCTGCTCTAGCTCCCCCTTTTACCTTATAAACCCATTTACTGCCAACAACTCTCATGTTCTTTGCCTTTCAACAACTTCTAAGTATTGTTCTTTATCAGAGACTCGAGTTCATCTCCCATTGCTTCAATCCATGTTGCTTGTTCAGACTTGCAACAGCTTCTTTATAATTCTTTGGTTCATCTAATAGATTCTCAGCAACAGATAATGCATATGCTATCAAATCTGTATATCCATACCTTGCTGGTGGCCTTATTGCCCTCATTTTCCTGTCCCTAACTAACTGATAATCTTCTTCATCTATATTCTTCTTCTTCTTCTTCTGTTTTTGGTTCAGTTTCTACTCCTAATGTACCAACTTGGACTTCAATTTCTCCATTTACCTTTCCAAGCTCCACCTCAAGCTTTGTGGGGTCTGGTTCTGATCCATCTTCAACAACCTTGATATTAGAGTCTTCAGTCCCATTCAGCATTATAGCCTCATTGAAGGTTACATCCATACTGATTATACATTTTGGTGATTTAGGATCTGTTATCCAGACTTTATAACCCTTCACTCCATTAGGGTATCCTAAGAATACCCCATTCAGAGCTCTAGGTTCCAGCTTGCCTTGCTTAACATGAACATAAGCAGGGCATCAAAAGATCCTAATGTCTGTATAGTCAGCAGCTTTACCAGACCACATTTCCTCAGGTGTTTTCCCTTCAATGACTGTAGAGGGGCTCCTATTGATTATGCAACAGGCTGCATAAAGCCTCTGCCAAAACTTACTTGCAAGTTTTGAGTGAGCCAACATACACCTTACCTTTTCCAGTAAAGTTCTATTATTCTTTCAGCAAGGCCATTCTGTTGAGGTGTATACCTTACAGTTTTATGCCTAGCTATTCCAAAGCTGCTACACAACTCATCAAAGTCTTTGTTACAATATTCCAGCCCATTATCAGTTCTCAATCTTTTGATCTTCTTCTCAGTCTGGTTTTCAATAAAAATCTTACAGGTTTTGAAGGCTACATAGGCCTGACCTTTGTGTTTCAGTACTGACACCCAAAGTTTTCTCGAGTAGTCATCAATTATAGACATAAAGTACCTTCCTCCACTAAGAGATGGGGTTTGTGCTGGACTTCATAAGTCTGAATGTATGTAATCCAAGGTGCTTTTGGTCCTATGTTGAGCATGACCAAATTTTACTTTATGAGATTTCCCAAACACTCAGTCCTCACAGAACTCGAGTGATTCCAACTTGCTCTCCTTAATTAATCCTTGCTTATAAAGCTTACTCGGACCATTTTCACTCATGTGGCCTAGTCGAAGATGCCAAAGATTAGTCTTTCCAAGTTTAGATCAATTGACACACTCACATCCCCAGCAAATGTATCTCATTGCAAGACATATAAACCATTTTTTTTGCCCTTTCATAGTATCAGTGAGCCCTTAGTTATCTTCATAACACCAGATTCTATCTTGATTACATAACCATTCTCATCTAGCATCCCCAAAGAGATTAAGTTTCTTTTTAATTCAGGAACATATCTCACTTGTTTCACTATCCTTATTACTTCATCATGCATTTTAACACTGATAGAACCATTGCTTACCACTTTACACGCATGATTATTTCCCATTAACATTTTACCTCCATCAATGTCTTTATAAGGACTAAACAAATTTTTGTTTGGACACATATGAAAGGAACAACCAGAATCTAGAATCCACTGACCATGTGTTACTTTATTGCTGGCAGTTAACAGGTCTGCAGATTCATAGCCTCCATCTGAGTAAGCTTCTGTTGCATCAGCCACTGTAGCATATCAATTTTTCTCACTTTTAACCTTAGCCTTGCCTTTGTTCTTCTTTAGATCAAGACAAACTCTCTTAAAATGGCCTTCCTTATGACATTGGAAGCATTTTAAGATTAGATTCTTATTCTTGGACTTAGAGCTTGCATTCTTGTTTCTTTTGTTATCCCTCTTTTCAGTTCTTCCCATTGCTATCAAAACCTCAACAGTTTCTTTACCTTGAGTATCATTATTATTCTTCTTCAAATCTTTGGACTTCAAAGAAGACTTTACATCCTTCATTGAAAGTGTTTCTCTGCCATACAGAAGGGTATCCACAAAGTGTTCATAAGAACTTGGTAGTGAACTAAGCAGGATGATGGCATGGTCCTCATCTTTAATCTTCACATCAATGTTCTCCAGATCAGGCATGATCTTGTTAAACTCATCAAGATGGTCATTTAAAGAACCTCATTCTTCCATGGCCAAAGTGTAGAGCCTTTTCATGACATATAGCTGTAGGCACTGCATTTTTACACATAAGTCCCTATGATGAGTCTCATTTTGGAGACACTACCTTTTAAGTCACGGAGGTCACGGGAAACGGACGTCGGAAGGGGAAATTCAGAATAAACAAGGTTCACTGTTTTCGTTAGTGCTGCGTTCGTGGTTACGTTCGAACGTCAAACGGATTGCGGGCGTTCGTGCCGCGTTCGAGGAAGCGTTCGAACGGTGTCGGTAATTCTGGTTTTGCTGCTAGCCTCACATCCAGCCCATTTAGCCCCCCAAAGCCCATAAAACACATCCCAATTTAAATAAATAAATATTAATTAAAACATTAACTAAATAAGATAATAATTAAATTAATTAAATAATTAAATAAAACATATACCAAACATAAAATAAACAATTACCAACTTAAACTAAAATCATCATGCCTAAATTAAAACATCACATACTAAATCAAATATAATCATGCCTAATTAAAATCAATCAACCAATTATATTCCCAATCTAATAAGATTATTCCCAAACTTAAAATATTGTATTCCTAATCCAAGCCAATCAATATTCAACCTTCCCTATCTAGCCAAGATTTGTCCCCCCTCAATCTTTGACTTCCCTTAACCAACCAAATCAAATCATTTGACTTCCCTTAACCAACCAAATCAAATCCCTTTCCTTGTCAAGCCCAACCCTTTGCCTATAAAAAGAACCCTTCACCAACCTTCTCAAGCTTAGTCCTTAGTCCCCTAGCTAGCTAGCCCCTAACTCATACGCAACACACATAAAAATTACAGGAGAACACACCCAAGGAAACAATAAGCAAAAGATAAAGAGGAAAAGGCAGCGAAACCACAAGGAAATAATAGCAAAAGACGAGAACGACGACTCAAAACAGTAAGACAACGAACGAGAACAGTGAACCAGTGAACCGGGAGAGTTGCGGAGCATCCACCCCTCCGACAATCGTGTACCGTACATCCGAGAGATGATTTAAAAGGTTAGACCTGAGGGTACCTTTTCATTAGTTTATATTCGTTTTCTTTATTATTATTATTGCATTATATTCGCATGAGAGTCGTTTATGGAAGCATGTTGTGGCTTGAATGAAATAGAAGAGTGTCGTCTCTTGTGGTATATAGGATGGAAACCCAGACGTAAATTCCGTAGCCGAATCCGAATGGACGGTAGTGCGGTCTGTACATGGGACACAACTCCACGTACCACTTGAGTAAACGGCACCTTCTCTTGTTTTGTGTTGCTTTTAGTATTTATTTTTGTCATTTAAATTCTGCATGTTGCTTATTTATGCATGACTCAATCGAGCGCATGGGCTTAGTAAGTGGAATGAAAGATCCCCTATGGGGAGGGGTTAAAGCCCTTTACCACGATGCTTTGCCGCACCGATTGATGTGTGTTCGGTTGGATGCAAGACACGTTCAATCGGACATACTTAGAATAATATGATTGTCTTTATGTTTGTATGCATGATGTGATGTGACGCGCATGGGCTTAGTATGTTGGTCTAAAGGTCCTCTCTTTGAGAGATCAAGAGCCCCAAAAAGCCACCTTTACGGCAGTGCTTCGCCGCGCCCCTTTATTTTCTTGTTTATGTATTGCATCTCATTTCATGCATCAGGTCCGTGTCCGTTCAAACGCGTTAACAAACGCAACTCGAACGCGCATACATTTTGCCTTATCATGCATCAGGTCTCATTTCCGTTCGAACGCGTTAACAAACGCCATACGAACGTGAGCATTCTGTTTCATTTCCGTTCGAACGCGTTAACAACGCTACTCGAACGTGAGCATTCTGTTTCATTTCCGTTCGAACGCGTTTACGAACGCTACTCGAACGTGAGCATTCTGTTTCATTTTCGTTCGAACGCGTTTAAACGCTACACAAACGAACGCGCACACACTGAACTGAGTCTGTCTTATTATATTCATGCATAATTGCCTATTGGTTGATCTTTCTTATGCAATGTGTCGATGTATTACATTCGTATGCTTGTATGGCTAGTATGTATGCTTGTGTTTTTTTTTATGACATGATATGCTAAATGAAATTGTATGTTTGTTGATTTAATGTACTTCTAAGCATGCAATCTTATATGTGAATACATGTATATGTAGCGCATATTTTATTTTATAAATGTGAATTTAGAAGCATGATACCCTTAGAAATAATTGTTACTTCAGCTGGTTTAAATTATTACATAAATCCTTTCATTACAAGTGACATAAGTAAGGGACCATTCCGAACCCAACGGTTTGAGGTCTTCCCTTGCGAGGGGTGAGTGCGGCCTTAAATCTTTGTCCCGGTTCACACCGGGTGGCGACTCCATGTTATGTAATCCTTCCCAACTAGTGCCGCGAGCCTAGGAACGGCGTCGCTCAGGTCCTGTGTCCTACAGTCTGGCGACTCCACTGGGGATAGAGAATTGGCCCCGAAATATTGACTTGTGATGTTTGGATTTATGTTTTAATTGACCGTGTCTATAGTGGATAAAGTGAGGGTTTAATCAAAGGCATTTTGAGGCTAGGTAATGGTTTGGTGTCTTCCTTCATTCACTACCTTTCTAGAAGGAAAAGCTGTGAAGGCACCTAGATAGCCATCTACTGGTAGCCTATTGTGATGGACTAATTTGGAAGACTCGTTGTTTATTCCTGACAACAAGCGATAAGAGCCTAAGAGGCTTGGGTATTTAAGTGAGCCTCGCTCCACCTTCCCTCTGGGGGATCTACAACGGGAAATCCATTTGACAGTCCGTCACACACCATAGCTCATTGGCACGTACCTTAGTGTATAAAAAGGGGTGCGCTCACTTGGTTGCTCGAACCCTTGAGTGGGGAGACCTAGTTGTGGGCCATCCTTCGCCGGTGAGAGCCTTTGTCTATACTCTTACTAACCACCCATAGACCGGGTTGGCTAAAGTAGCAATTATTTCCTTGAGTATGTGCTTGTGGACCATCCTCATTTGGATGCAGTTGGACTATTGTCAGAAATGCGGGCTTGCTGGGCCATTTAAACTGGGGCGAGTTCGCACCTTATGACTATTAGGCCAAAAGCTTCTGAAATGTTGATGGGCCATTCTGTAGAAATTATTGTTGTTTGTTTGCATTATCTTTCTTTGTGCTTGTGTTCGGAACATTACCATTTGGATTTAGTTGGACTCCTTGTCATGAGATGTGAACTCGTTGGGCCATTTAAACTGGGACGAGTCCACTCCTATGGCAGTTAGCCCAAAAACTTCTAAAATGATGATGGGCCGATTTGTGTGCAAATTTTAATGAGTTGATATATTTCTTGTATCGCATGCATATCATGCATCACATGCACCTCATGCATACATGTACCATGTTAACCCAATTTTGATTTAAAAGCCATCATAGATGCATGTTGGTTAGGGAAGATGACAGACTTGTCAAAAGACCAAACAGCCACCAAGAATACTGGCAGAAGACCTAGCTCAATGGGATAGGAAACCCAATCATGCATGCATGCATACACGTAACACATTTTGCATCCCTTTTGTGTTTGTTCTGTTTTGTAATAACAGGTTTCAAAAGAGAAAAAGAAAAAGTGTCAAATACAAGCCAACCAGAAGTAGCAACAGAACAGTGTCAGCAGTCTTCAGGAATGAATCATAGGGGCAAGGCCCATATCAGTATCAGTCTGGGGGCGAGGCCCATAGCAGTATCAGTCTGGAGGCGAGGCCCATAGCAGTATCAGTCTGGGGGCGAGGCCCATATCAGTATCAGTCTGGGGCGAGGCCCATAGCAGTATCAGTCTGAGGGTCGAGGCCCACATCAGCATCAATCCAAGGGCGAGGCCCATGTCAGTAGCAGTTGGGGCCGAGGCCCACTTCAAACACAGTTTGGGAATGAGTCCCAGGGCCGAGGCCCACATCAGCAGAATTTTGGAATGGATCCAGGGAATGAGTCCCAGGGCCGAGGCCCACATCAGCAGAATTTTGGAATGGATCCAGGGAATGAGTCCCAGGGCCGAGGCCTACATCAGCAGAATTTTGGAATGAATCCAGGGAATGAATCCCAGGGCCGAGGCCCATCAGCAGAATTTTGGAATGAATCCCAGGGCCGAGGCCCACATCAGCAGAATTTTGGAATGGATCCAGGGAATGAATCCCAGGGTCGAGGCCCACATCAACATCAGTTTTAGGGAATGAATCCCAGGTCGAGGCCCACATCAGCAGAATTTTGGAATGAATCCAGGGAATGAATCCCAGGGCCGAGGCCCGCATCAGCAGAATTTTGGAATGAATCCGAGGGTCGAGGCCCATCAGCATCAATCCAGGGGCGAGGCCCATGTCAGTAGCAGTTGGGGCCGAGGCCCACTTCAACATCAGTTTTGGGGATGAGTCCCAGGGTCGAGGCCCACATCAAACACAGTTTGGGAATGAGTCCCAGGGTCGAGGCCCCAATTACATCAGTATCAGCATTGCCGGGTATGGCATTCTGGGGTCGAGGCCCATATTACATCAGATCAATTCTGCCAAGAATGGCACTCCGAGAATGGAGATATAGTCCGGGAATGGGCAGTTCAAGAATGAACAAGTCGGAAATGACACTCCGAGAATGGAGATATAGTCCGGGAATGGACAGTTCAAGAATGAACAAGCCGAGAATGGCAATCCAAGAATGGAGCACATTCAAGAATGAACAAGCCGAGAATGGCAATCCAAGAATGGAGCAGAGTTCAAGAATGAACAAATCTGAAATGACACTCCGAGAATGGAGATATGGTCCGGGAATGGACAGTTCAAGAATGAACAAGCCGGGAATGGCACTCCAAGAATGGAAGCATAGTTCGAGATGAACACCTCACAGTAAAGGTTCGGGAATGGACCAACTCACAGAATAGTTCGAGAATGACACCTCACAGTAACGGTTCAGGAAGAAAGCCTGCATCCAGCTCAGTACGGGAATAAAGCCCACATTCAGTAATAGTTCAGGAAGAAAGCCTACAAGCTCAGAGGAAGAAAGCCTCATATCAGTATAGTTTGAGAACAAAGCTCAAGGGGAAGAAAGCCTCATGTCAACAATTCAGGGAACAAGACCCTCAGCTCAAAATGGGAACAAGACCCACGGGAACAAAACCCAACACTCAATAATTCAGGGAACAGACCCTCAGCTCACAATGGGAACAAGACCCATGGGAACAAAACCCACCACTCAACAATTCAGGGAACAAGAACCACGGAACAAAACCCACCACCAACAATTCAGGGAACAAGACCCTCAGCTCAAAATGGGAACAAGACCCTCAGCTCACTTCGGGAATGAACCAGGGTCGCATCATGTCAGCTTGGGGGCGAAGCCCATATCGGTTGAGGAGCGAGGCTCCACATCACATCATGTCAACTTGGGGGCGAAGCCCATATCGGCTGAGGAGCGAAACCCACATCATCATTTTCGGGATGCGTCCCAGGGTCGAGGCCCACATTTTGTCAGCGGTATTGGGATGCGTCCCAGGGTCGAGGCCCCCGTTGTCGGTTGCAGCTATTGGGATGCGTCCCAGGATCGAGGTCCACTGCATCATCATTTTCGGGATGCGTCCCAGGGTCGAGGCCCCCATTTTGTCAGCGGTATTGGGATGCGTCCCGGGTCGAGGCCCCCGTTGTCGGTTGCAGCTATTGGGATGCGTCCCAGGTTCGAGGCCCACATCATCAGCAGCATCGAGATGCATCTCAGGATCGAGGTCCACTGCAGTATCAGCTCAAGCTCGAGACAGCTAGCTAGTCAGGTAAGTAGAAATGCATTGCATAACTTTGATAGGATTGTCACTGTTGCACATTACACAAGTCCCATCAAAGTGGGGGCGACTGTAGGCACTGCATTTTTACACATAAGTCCCTATGATGAGTCTCATTTTGGAGACACTACCTTTTAAGTCACGGAGGTCACGGAAAACGGACGTCGGAAGGGGAAATTCAGAATAAACAAGGTTCACTGTTTTCGTTAGTGCTGCGTTCGTGTTTACGTTCGAACGTCAAACGGATTGCGGGCGTTCGTGCCGCGTTCGAGGAAGCGTTCGAACGGTGTCGGTAATTCTGGTTTTGCTGCTAGCCTCACATCCAGCCCATTTAGCCCCCCCAAAGCCCATAAAACACATCCCAATTTAAATAATAAATATTAATTAAAACATTAACTAAATAAGATAATAATTAAATTAATTAAATAATTAAATAAAACATATACCAAACATAAAATAAACAATTACCAACTTAAACTAAAATCATGCCTAAATTAAACAAATCACATACTAAATCAAAATATAATCATGCCTAATTAAAATCAATCAACCAATTATATTCCCAATCTAATAAGATTATTCCCAAACTTAAAATATTGTATTCCTAATCCAAGCCAATCAAATATTCAACCTTCCCTATCTAGCCAAGATTTGTCCCCCCTCAATCTTTGACTTCCCTTAACCAAACCAAATCAAATCATTTGACTTCCCTTAACCAAACAAATCAAATCCCTTTCTTTCCTTGTCACCCACCCTTTGCCTATAAAAGAACCCTTCACCAACCTTCTCAAGCTTAGTCCTTAGTCCCCTAGCTAGCTAGCCCCTAACTCATACGCAACACACATAAAAATTACAGGAGGAACACACCCAAGGAACAATAAGCAAAAGATAAAGAGGAAAAGGCAGCGAAACCACAAGGAAATAATAGCAAAAGACGGAGAACGACGACTCAAAACAGTAAGACAACGAACGAGAACAGTGAACCAGTGAACCGGGAGAGTTGCGGAGCATCCACCCCTCCGACAATCGTGTACCGTGCATCCGAGAGATGATTTAAAAGGTTAGACCTGAGGGTACCTTTTCATTAGTTTATATTCGTTTTCTTTATTATTATTATTGCATTATATTCGCATGAGAGTCGTTTATGGAAGCATGTTGTGGCTTGAATGAAATAGAAGAGTGTCGTCTCTTGTGGTATATAGGATGGAAACCCAGACGTAAATTCCGTAGCCGAATCCGAATGGACGGTAGTGCGGTCTGTACATGGGACACAACTCCACGTACCACTTGAGTAAACGGCACCTTCTCTTGTTTTGTGTTGCTTTTATGTATTTTATTTTTGTCATTTAAATTCTGCATGTTGCTTATTTATGCATGACTCAATCGAGCGCATGGGCTTAGTAAGTGGAATGAAAGATCCCTATGGGGAGGGGTTAAAGCCCTTTACCACGATGCTTTGCCGCACCGATTGATGTGTGTTCGGTTGGATGCAAGACACGTTCAATCGGACATACTTAGAATAATATGATTGTCTTTATGTTTGTATGCATGATGTGATGTGACGCGCATGGGCTTAGTATGTTGGTCTAAAGGTCCTCTCTTTGAGAGATCAAGAGCCCCAAAAAGGCCACCTTTACGGCAGTGCTTCGCCGCGCCCCTTTATTTTCTGTTTATGTATTGCATCTCATTTCATGCATCAGGTCCGTGTCCGTTCAAACGCGTTAACAAACGCAACTCGAACGCGCATACATTTTGCCTTATCATGCATCAGGTCTCATTTCCGTTCGAACGCGTTAACAAACGCCATACGAACGTGAGCATTCTGTTTCATTTCCGTTCGAACGCGTTAACAAACGCTACTCGAACGTGAGCATTCTGTTTCATTTCCGTTCGAACGCGTTTACGAACGCTACTCGAACGTGAGCATTCTGTTTCATTTTCGTTCGAACGCGTTTACGAACGCTACACGAACGCGCACACACTGAACTGAGTCTGTCTTATTATATTCATGCATAATTGCCTATTGGTTGATCTTTCTTATGCAAATGTGTCGATGTATTACAATTCGTATGCTTGTATGGCTAGTATGTATGCTTGTGTTTTTTTTTATGAACATGATATGCTAAATGAAATTGTATGTTTGTTGATTTAATGTACTTCTAAGCATGCAATCTTATATGTGAAATACATGTATATTTAGGCGCATATTTTATTTTATAAATGTGAATTTAGAAGCATGATACCCTTAGAAATAATTGTTACTTCAGCTTGTTTAAATTATTACATAAATCCTTTCATTACAAGTGACATAAGTAAGGGACCATTCCGAACCCAACGGTTTGAGGTCTTCCCTTGCGAGGGGTGAGTGCGGCCTTAAATCTTTGTCCCGGTTCACACCGGGTGGCGACTCCATGTTATGTAATCCTTCCCAACTAGTGCCGCGCGAGCCTAGGAACGGCGTCGCTCAGTCCTGTGTCCTACAATAGCCTATTGGCTAAAGATTTCTTCATGTACAAATCACCTAGTCTTTTCCACAATCCTGCTGTAGATTTTTCATGTGACACCTCCTCCTCAAACTCCATCACCAATACTCAGAATGATAGCACTGTGAACCTTGTTTAGAATGTCGTTCAACTTTCTGCATTTGAAGTTCCTGCCACTGCCTCATGTGGGTTATCTTCGATGGCAGCTTCAAGCCCTTATTGGACCAAGATTGCTCTTATCTTAAGTCTCCAAAGGTTGAAATCATTTTCACCATTAAACTTCTCCACTCCAACCTTGGATTATGCCATTGTTCTCCAAGATCAGTAACTCAAGCTCTGATACCAGTTTGTTGCAGCAGAACCTTGTTCCAACAACAAGATTCAGCTTCTTCTTGATGACACGAATGTGTTTGGTTAACAAAGAACACACTCAAGTATAAGGCTCAAGAACAAACCATGATTCAAAAGGAAACAACAAATACAAAAGAAACAATCAATCAAACACCAAGCAAACACACAGAAACAAGCACCACAATAGTGCACAAATAGGCTAGTTATCATGGAAGTTCAGAGCTCCACGCTCTTTCTTTATTGAAAGGAAAATGCTCAGATTTTTCATAGCAATTACAAGCTATCAATCACACCTCTTATGATTTCCTAACTTCAATTTTATATCAAGTTACAAGTCATTTAACAGGCCCTATTAGTCACCTTTCTTGTAAATCAGTTGTAACTAACTAACTGATTTTCCCCCCTTTACTAACAGACTTGGAATAATTTACTTAACTCAACTCCTAGCACTTTATTAATGAACTTTTAACCCCTATAGTCTCCAATTCTCCTCATTGCACCTGAATTCAAAATTTTAATCAACCTTCAACAAAAGAGTTCAAAGATGAATCACCATTTAAGCTGGGTCCCGCTAAGAAATTCTTAAGGCATTGCTTGATATTCCTTTTGCATTTAAGAGAGTAGATGTAATGCTATACATTGCCAATTTTGACTCTCTAAAGTTGTTTATGTGCCGGGCATATTGTGGGGCCCGCCTGCCGTGAGAGATATGACATATACGCCCGGCACATGATATACCACATGCTCTCTCACAGCAGACGGGTCCCATAACTGTGTGGGACCCGCTTGCTGTGAGAGAGATGACATATATTCCCAGCACATGATATACCACCTCCACTACTAGACCCTTAGCCTAAGAGCTCAAGGAGAACACTAAAATGAACCTACAAAAAGGGAGAACCCTCACAAAAGTTGTGATGCTTGGTGCATATAAAATGGTGGAGGAAATATGAGTAATGCATTGGCCATTACTTATGAGGGCTATGTGGCAATTTTAATATGTATGTAATATTATCCTTGTTTTTTTGTAAGACTGTTTTTCGTGACTCGAACCTGTGACCTCCAGCACCAGGCTCAAGGAAAAGGAACGATAAGGAGATGAAATAGTGGATGTCAGGTTTACAACATGTATTTTTGAGGTTTCATTTCGAAATACCATAAACGTGAAAGGGATTTTTAGAATGCACATGAAGTAACATTGGTAGATCCAAAATATGAAAGGGACTATATATATATATATATATAGTATTTTTTCCGTTGCTCACTTTAGGTATATAAATAATATTTCTAATAGGTACTATGGTAGTTGTAAGATATAATGTGAGCAACTCTTCTCCCAACTACTTTTATTGCTCCACTGATTTTCAATTAATGCATCAATTGATTTTCAGCGTGGAATTTTTGGCATGTTCTTTAAGATTGGGTGTGGCACTTTTGTTGGAGAATGTGTTTGTTTTAGGCCTGGACCCTTTATCCAAACTAGGGCTAGTGGTCACATAATTTCATCAATATTATTCTAAAAAACTTGGTGTGTAATCCCTCTGGTGACAAAGTCACATGGAGATAAGGAAAATATAGGGCAACCAAAAATCATATCTGGGTGAATAAGTTTAAATGCAAAGTAAAGATGCTTATCTTTCTGTGTAATCGTTATCTCATTTTTTAATTGTTATTAGAAGTTTGCATATGCCACTGCATTAGTCATTTTCCAGCTGCTCTTACACTATTCTTCCTTCCTTGGCAGGCAGCATGTGAAGAACTGAGGAAAAGCAGAATGTTCCTAAAGCTTTTAGAAGCAGTGCTGAAAACTGGGAACCGAATGAACGTTGGCACTAACCGTGGCGACGCTCATGCCTTCCAGCTTGACACCTACTGAAGCTTGTTGATATTAAAGGTACTGATGGGAAAACCACCCTCTTGAATTTTTTAGTGCAGGACTTTCCTAACACGTCTTGTCGAAAGCCATCATTGCACCAATTAATGTGCCGTCTTTCGTGTCATTTCTAGGTCAAATTGTGTCTAACACCACCTTTTCCTTTTCCCGCTCTTATTGTGTCTAACACCACCTTTTCCTTTTCCCGCTCTTTCTTCTTCCTTCGAATTAGATTGCAACACCTGTCTTGGGGCGACCATTCATCTTGGCTATATAAACCCATGACTTCTTTTGTTATTTTACTTTCCTTCTTCCTTTATTGTTGCAAATCTCAACTTCATTGCTATGGCGTCGTCTTCTTCTGCTCCCAGGAAAAAAGCCAGTTCGACTTTTGGTGATTACCAAGTTGCTTTGGATGATCCTTCTGTTGGCGTCTTGGGGGTTCATACCCTTGACGAAAACTACGGTTACGTTCCTTGGGTTCAATTTTTGTTAGTGATATAACTATTGCCACAGCTCCGCTGGCTCAACTGTTTCCTTCCGTGTGGTGTTAGTGGCATGTTCTTTATTGGGTTCGAACGGGAGCATTCCAGAGAGCAAACGTTCGAGTCACGTTCTTGTTGGGTTTGAACGAGATTATTCCAGAGAGCATCCGTTTGTTGTGCGTTCGATTGGCGTTAGAACGAGTCTCACAAAAGAGCGCGTTTGTGGTGCGTTCGAGTAAACCGTTCGAACGTGACTACGATCTGAACGCATTTTTGGCCTGCAAAACCGTAGCTTTTCACCATGCCTATAAACAAACATATAGCCGCCATCCCCATTAGTTGAAAGAGCTGAAACACAAAATCCCTTGAGCCTAAATCTCGCAAAGATTTCAACTCTCTTTGATTCCACCATTGAAGACTTCTTATCTTCTTGTCTTCTTCATTAATGGTGAGATTCCATCTTTGTTAAACCTTTATCATAACTTAACCCAAATTCCCTAATACTTTATAGTTCTTTAGGAGGAAGTTTGGTAGTCGGAGTTCCGGCGTCAATTGGTGATATAATCTACTCAGAGACTTCAGAGGTTCTGAAGAAAACCATGGGTCGCGGGCTTGAGGTGTTGCCTTGAGTTCTTGCAGTATTGAGGTACTTGAGTCGGTGGAGTTGCCACCATAGGTCTTGACAATCGCTGTAAGTTTTTCTCTATATAGTGGATTCGGGTGGTAGCCTATACCGAAGTGGTTTTTTACTCGGAAGAGTTTTCCACTTCGTCACCAAAATCATTGTGTTGAATTTTGTGTTGTTTGATTTATTTTGCTGCTTTAATTCCTGTTATTGTTTTAATATTTTGCAGCATAATTTTAGTTGATTGTTATTGTGGTTGCCTGTTAATTTATCCATAGTAGCAGTAACAGGACTTGTCCTGCTTATTGTTTATAATTCCGCATAGGGTCAGAACCTTAGGATAACCCCGGATTTTCAGAAACAATCAGTGTCACACAACGCCCGCCGTTCCCTTAGGTAGGGTAGGGGTGAGACGAAGACCTGAAACTGGCAGAGTTTCCCCTGTAATATGGACTAATCCTCAAATACAGGAAAAATCTAAACTGAAAATATCATCATAACATAGGATCTCCATGATCCCACTCAACATAATATCCATGAAGGAAACACAATATCCTCAGTATCAATTAAAGGCTCAATGCCTAACATTAGACAACAAATTCTTCCAAGAAAATACATAACGAAGACACTCTACTCTACTGTTGGCACAACCTTTCTCTACTGGCAGGAAATGATGATGAAAAAGCAGATGGAAAAGATGATCTACTAAACTGCTGAACCTGAAATGTTAAGGAAAGGGGTAAGCTCACACTTAGTGCAATGGATCACAGCTTAGTGCCGTGGATAATCAAGTAACAAAGTGGATCGAACAAGTCTTTCATAATATAAATAAATACATAAGCTGTAAATCGATATCTCAAACATTTACTTGAAATCGTAAATCTCATTTCTCATAAAGCTCAAATCATAAATCTCATTTCTCATAAAGCTCATACTGCTCAAAAATACTCTATAATGATAAATCTGTTTATTCATCTATATGCACAACCTCATGACAATATGGCAAAGCTGGCAACATGGGGCTTCCCACGGCAAAACTGGCATCCGGAGCAAACTGGCAACATGAGACCTTATCTCACGGCAATAACTGGCAACATGAGACCTTATCTCATGGCAATAATCTGGCACATATAAGTACACGGGGTGCATCCTAACATAAAAATCATTTCCAAAATCCATGCTCATATATCTCAAATCATGCAAGTTTCTCATATATCACAAACACATGATTTCAACATAATCAATATTCGATCCATACTTTATAGCAAAAATATATAAACTTTCTGAAAACAAACCCATTTAATGCATTACCTTAAAATTCATTTAAGAAAACATACATACTATATACTTTTGAAAACATCAATGTTACAGGCTTATCCACGCACCTGGTGAGCTGACTACAGATAAAGGAACTAGGCAGCAGGACCGTCCCTACTTACGGTATCACGATCACCTAAAAGACAAAAGAATTTACTATAAGGAACATAATCCTAACTAGAATAGACGAAAGAAATGCAAGAAACGTGGTTCGATCGCTCTCGCAAACTTAACGAAATTAAGATTCGGAGGTCCGTTACTACTCTCGAAAGGTCTGAAATTCACGCGTGGTGCCACGCGCCGTTCACCCAAGCCGCGCGTGGGCCTCACGCGCCGCCACATAGGGAGATGAAATAGTGGATGTCAGGTTTACAACATGTATTTTTGAGGTTTCATTTCGAAATACCATAAACGTGAAAGGGATTTTTAGAATGCACATGAAGTAACATTGGTTGATCCAAAACGTGAAAGGGACTATATATATATATATTATATAGTATTTTTTCCGTTGCTCACTTTAGGTATATAAATAATATTTCTAATAGGTACTATGGTAGTTGTAAGATATAATGTGAGCAACTCTTCTCCCACTACTTTATTGCTCCACTGATTTTCAATTAATGCATCAATTGATTTTCAGCGTGGAATTTTTGGCATGTTCTTTAAGATTGGGTGTGGCACTTTTGTTTGAGAATGTGTTTGTTTTAGGCCTGGACCCTTTAAGATTGGGTGTGGCACTTTTGTGGACACAATTTCACAGATTATAGGTATTTGCCATCAATATTATTCTAAAAAACTTGGTGTGTAATCCCCCTGGTGACAAAGTCACATGGAGATAAGGAAAATATAGGGCAAGCAAAATCATATCTGGTGAATAAGTTTAAATGCAGGAGATCATCAGAGCTAAAGGTTCTTGTCATTCTGGTGCAAATTCGGATAGAAAAACTGAGAAAATTCAAGAGTCTTCTTTTCAAGATGAAGTTGAATTATAAGCCTCCAAGCCCAAGAGAGTGTTGCTCTTTCTATGGTGAAGGAAATAACGGAGTATTTCCATGGGAACTCAGCCAAGAAGAAGCTCACCCATTCCGGATATTCTTGGTGGTAAAGGATTTTCTTACTACTCTCGATCAGGTATGCAAGGAAGTTGGCAGGATCAATGAGAGAACCATATATAGTTCGGTCCGCCCTATGCCAACAAATCCAACCCTTCCGCCAGCATTCCCTGGCTTTAATGTACGGCAGCATTGCAGTTCATCAGATGATGAAACCTCATCCAAGTCTTAATGCCTTAGTTGTCTCGTTTTATATGCTAAATTCACCAGGATGATGATCAGAGTGGCTTTTGGGTAGAGCTTGCAGCATGTAAAGCCATTATTCATCATTGGGCTGCTCCATTTTGTGTACCTAATATATATATACAACAGAGGAGGGGATCATGTCAAGAAGTAAGTAGTAGTATTTGCAGAAACAGTAGATTTTGTATCTATAGAGATCAAATTCAAGGGTTTTCTTCCATGTAAAAGAAGCAGCTGCCACAATTCTCAGACCCTTTTTGTCTTTAATTTCATTTATAGAAACACTAGTTTTGGATAATAGTGGCAACAGGTCGGATCCTGGTCAGGTTTTTTGAAAAATAATATTTTTAAATGAGAATGTAAGTTAATGAGTTTCCTCTACTTCTCTACTTCTAAGTCAGTTCTTAGGAGTGAGTTCGAATCATGAGTTTGTAACAATTGATACAAGAGCAAGCATCATGCCAAGTATGAGTTCAAGTTCAAGCACATTGACGAATATGGGATCGATACGGGTGTGACTCGTGACCGTTGTTACAAGCAGTGTGACCTGGAAGGGTTGTTACCCGAAGACTGTACCGGGGAACTCACTCAAGCTGCAATAAGAAAAGTCTTGTGGTACTATTTGCGCGATTTTTAGTCAATACACATGTAAGGTTCAAACTTCCCAAGACAAAATCCAAGAAAGAGGTGTTTGATTCCATGAAAATGCCTCCAAGGGGCACAAGCACACAAATTACAGTTCTATAGATTACAAAGCTAAGAAATTAAAATAATTGTTCATTATGAGTATTCATTTTCTTCTGCCTTTTTCCTTCTTTGTATTTGGGCCTTTTATAGTGCATGAAATGTTAGCACAGTTTCGTTGCCTACCTCTTGTTGAGTCTCCACGTTCTCTGTGCACATGCAACTGCTGGATCATGCGAGTAACTGCTAGATCATGTGAGCAACTGCTGGATCGTGTGTGTAACCGTTGGGTAACTTACTAAATCGTGGGGGTTGGTTGCCACCAGTATGACATGTCATGTGTATCTCGTGACTAACCAACTGTTTTGGAAGTGCCTATTACTTCATGATTAGTTGCCCATTTCCTGGGATCGTCCTATTCTGGGTCGAACCCTTCTTCGTCCTTAGATATGTCATCCCTTTTCGTTTTTTCCTCGGCCCATTCGTTCTAGGGAGATTTATTTGTCAACAATTCCCCCGAATTCTGCTTGATTGGTTCGGGAGATGAAATCGAGGCGGAATTTTTCAACCAAGCATGCAAAGTAGGGATGATATCATCGGTCGTTTTATTAATTCGACATGCTGATTTTTCATCATCTTTTGCTATCGTTTGCGCGAATTGAGGACCGTCTCTTACGTTCTCTATGTGAATCTATCACTTCCTTAATAAATGCGCGACTTTCCTAACACGTCTTGTCGAAAGCCATCATTGCACCAATTAATGTGCCGTCTTTCGTGTCATTTCTAGGTCAAATTGTGTCTAACACCACCTTTTCCTTTTCCTGCTCTTATTGTGTCTAACACCACCTTTTCCTTTTCCCGCTCTTTCTTCTTCCTTCGAATTAGATTGCAACACCTGTCTTGGGGCGACCATTCATCTTGGCTATATAAACCCATGACTTCTTTTGTTATTTTACTTTCCTTCTTCCTTTATTGTTGCAAATCTCAACTTCATTGCTATGGCGTCGTCTTCTTCTGCTCCCACGAAAAAAGCCAGTTCGACTTTTGGTGATTACCAAGTTGCTTTGGATGATCCTTCTGTTGGCGTCTTGGGGGTTCATACCCTTGACGAAAACTACGGGTTACGTTCCTTGGGTTCAATTTTTGTTAGTGATATAACCATTGCCACAGCTCCGCTGGCTCAACTGTTTCCTTCCGTTTCTAACCTCCATTTTTCAGAACCTTTGAACGTTTATCCTCCTGCCCAGTCCAATCCCATCCGTACTTGGCCCAAACCTGACTCCTCTTTTGAGACCTCGTTCCAGCGTATGAGATTGCATGCAGACACTTGTACTTTTCTTTAAGATAATGGTATGCTCTCTCTCATAGAGCTTTCCTTGGTGCCCTGCCTCCTTGATCGAAATCTATTCCCATCATCACTGCTTTTATGGTCCTTTGATTATAATGTTTTCCTTTTTCCTGCCGGTCCATTTACCATCACCTTTCGTGACATCAATGCCTTGACCGGGTTAGCTCATTGGGTGTGACCATTTCTGCTCGCACTACTTTTCGTTTTAATCCTCCTCCGATGGATACTCCCTTGATTATTTCCCTTGCTAGCACTCCAAAGCTGCAAGTAATCTTTCTGCAAGGTGAAAACAAATATACCTATACTATAGGTAACTCATTAACAAAATCTATTAATTTTTCGTTTTGGATTCCCGTCCCAATTATGGAGGGTTCTCGAGAGCCCCGTTCCCTTGGGGCTTTCTTAGCAGAGATTAGAACTCTTTGAAGCAATCCATTGAGAAGCTAGTTACCCCATGTTTTTTCTTTTGGGTAAACTTTTTATAGAGGATGATGTAAATGATTAAGGAGGTTACTGTTGAAGTTGAAGACAGCAAGCAGTGAGCTTGCTGTCATTTCCACCGAAAGCAAGCTTTTACTTGCTTGCCAGAGAAGTTGAAGCTGGAAACGTGTGGCCAGCTTGCTCAAACCGCGTGACACTGTTCACGCGGTTTGGCACTATAAAAATGAGCTCTCAGGACCATTGTAATATATCCCAAAGTGTGTGTAAGCTCCAAGTAGAGAGCTTGAGAGTGTGTGAGGTTTTTTTGTTAAGTTTCTAGTTGTAAACTTGAATTTTATTCTTGTAGTAATAAAATTAAATTCGGTTTTTTCCTCAAACACATTCTAAAGTGATCGGTGAATCACAACAAGTGGTATCAGAGCTTTGGTTCTTCATTGGGATCGAAAAACCGAAGAACGGAGTTTGGTTCGGAAAATTCGAGTTCCGGAAAAGTTGTCACAAATTCCTTTTGAGGGTACCAACAGCTAGTTCACGTCGAGACGAGCACGGTGGTATTTTCCGGCAACCGAACCGACGTCCCAGCATCCCTCACGCGCCGCACGCGCCGTCCAGAGAGGTCTCCACGCGCCCCCACGCGCATCATGCGTCTCACGCGCGCCAGAGGTTGAAGACGATCCGAGTCAGCATCCACGTCAGCGACACATCAGCGACACGTGTCAGCCACGTCAGCATACGGGTCCCACACTGCCACGTCAGCTTGCCACGTCAGCACGCCACGTCAGCTTGCCACGTCAGCTGCCACGTCAGCCGCCACGTCAACAAAGCGGGTCCCACCTGCCACGTCAGCAGCCTGGTAAATTTCATTTAGCCCCCTGAAGTTTTGAAATTTACAGTTTGGCCCCAGAACTTTTAGGAATTTACAAATCAGTCCCTGGGTCGGATTTAGACCAACGAAGTGTCTATTCCACCATTTTCAACCGTTCCGGACGCAACGGTAACCTCCGATTTGTGAAATTCAGACCCGATTTTAGTGTATTCCCATTTTAAATTTTAAAACTTAAAATGGAGATGGAAGATTCTCATTCTGGTGCAATGATTAAATTGGCTGCCACTAATTACTCCCTCTGGAGACCTAGGATGATAGATTTTTTACATTGTAAAGATCTGTTTGATGTCATCGAGTTGAAGGGAGTGAAACCAGAGTCTGTTAAGGAGTATGACTGGAACAAACTCAACAACAGAACCCTGGGTCAGATTAGGCAGTGGATCGGTCACAATGTCTTTCACCACGTAGCACAGGACACAGATGCTTATGAAATGTGGAGGAAATTGGAAGACATGTTCCAGGCCAAAACAGCTCGGAATAAGGCCTTAATAATGAGGCGATTGGTGAATTTGAAGCTACGGAGTGGAACTTCCGTTGCAGAACACACCAACGAGTTCCAGAGCCTGGTGAATCAGTTGTCTGCAGTAGACATGCAACTGGCAGACGAAGTTCAAGCCCTCTTGTTACTCAGTTCTCTACCTGATAGCTGGGAGACTCTGGTGGTTACTCTCAGCAACTCAGCTCCAGGAGGCAAACTTACCATGCCTATGGTAAAGGATGCCCTGTCAAATGAAGAAGCCAGAAGGAAAGACGTGGGCTCAGATCAAACAGAAGCCATTGTCTCGGAGCAACGAGGAAGACAACAGGAGAAACATCAAGGTGGGAGAAGAGGCAGAAGCAAAAGCAGGGGCAGGTCCAAGGACGGGAAAAAGACATACAAGTGCTTCCACTGTGGCATTGAAGGCCACCTAAAGAAGAATTGCCGAAAACTGCAACGAGAGCAGAGAGAAGGCAATCACCAGCCGAAGAATGACGAAGGAGAGACACTGGTCGTTGTCCAAGCAGATGTAGCAATATGCTCCATACATGAAGAAACATGCCTTCACAACGCAACCCAAGATGTTGAGTGGGTGGTAGATACTGCAGCATCATACCACGTCACTCCTCACAGAGATTACTTCACAACCTACAAAGCGGGAGACTTTGGAGCAGTGAAGATGGGAAATATCAGTTCCTCTGGGATAGTAGGAATGGGTGATATTCAGTTGCGGACAAATGTCGGGTGTACATTGACCTTGAAGGATGTCCTGCATGTTCCAGAACTTCGGCTGAATGTACTCTCGGGGATAGCTCTTGACAAACAGGGCTATGAAAATCACTTCAGAAATGGCACATGGAGAATGACGAAAGGTGTCATGGTTGTCGCCCGAGGACATGCTTGCGGCGCACTATACAAGACTCATGTGAAGATTTGTGCAGACAGCCTCAAAGTAGCTGAAAAAGAGGCTTCTCAAAATCTGTGGAACCGGAGACTCAGACACATGAGTGGGAGAGGGTTGTCTACCCTGAACAAGAAGGAGCTTACCAATGATGCTGCACGAGGTCCTTGCAATCACTACTCGATTGGTAAGCAACACAGAGTCTCATTTGATTTCACTTCAGAGAGAAGATCAGAGTTGCTCAGTCTGGTGCACTCTGATGTTTGTGGTCCCTTGGAGGTTGATTCATTGGGCGGTAACAAGTATTTTTTGACTTTCATCGATGATGCTTCTCGGAAAATCTGGGTGTATTTCCTC
Organism: Zanthoxylum bungeanum; assembly: GCA_019454045.1. NCBI lineage: Eukaryota > Viridiplantae > Streptophyta > Magnoliopsida > Sapindales > Rutaceae > Zanthoxylum > Zanthoxylum bungeanum. The sequence goes on from SKCR01049001.1 coordinate 80,023, forward strand.
AAGACGAATGATCAGGTCCTAGATCAGTTCAAGCTGTTCCACGCCATGGTAGAGCATGAAACAGGGAAGAAGCTGAAGTGCCTTCGCACAGACGATGGAGGCAAGTACAGTTCCAGAGAGTTCGAAGCCTACTGCTGGAGACACGAGATTCGACATGAGAGAACTGTTACACACACACCACAACATAATGGTGTCGCTGCGAGAATGAACTGCACCATTATGGAGAAAGTCAGAGGAATGATCAGTATGGCTAAGCTGCCAAAGCCATTCTGGGGAGAAGCTGTTCGTGCTGCCTGTTACCTGATAAACAGATCACCATCTGAACCGTTGAACTTGGAGATTCCGGAGAAATTGTGGTCTGGTAAGAATCCCTCCTACACTCACCCTAGAGTATTCGGTTGTTTAGCCGTTGTACATGTATCCAATGAGCTCAGGAAGAAGCTCGATGCAAGGACAACTTCATGTATATTCCTAGGCCATGAAGATGAAGAATTTGGATACAGACTATGGGATCCGAAGGAAAAGATGGTCATCAGAAGCCGAGAAGTAGAGTTTCTTGAAGACCGAACAATTGAAGACATTGAAATGCCCAGAATGTCTTCCAATACCAGTGCCAACAGAAATCCAGACCCAGCACCAGCACAATTGGCCACAGATATGGTGCATGAGGAAATTCCAGAAGCAGAACCAGAGGAGGTAGATAAAGATGTTGAGCAGGAGGAGACACAACCTGTTCCATCGGAGATTACAGAAGAAAGTGTTGAGCAGGGGGAGCCGCAACCCACTACACTAGAAGCTGCAAGATCATTCACAGAGATGAATGATGATAGACCTCCTGAAACCAGTGGACCTCACATATATGGTGCACGAGGATATTCCAGAAGCAGAATCAGAGGAGGCAGATAAAGATGTTGAGCAGGAGGAGACACAACCTGTTCCATCGGAGATTACAGAAGAAAGTGTTGAGCAGGGGGAGCCGCAACCCATTCCACTAGAAGCTGCAAGATCATTCACATAGATGGATGATGATAGACCTCCTGAAACCAGTGGACATCAGACAAGAAGATCTGAGCGAGGCAGAATTCCATCAACCAGATATCCGGGATCCGAATATATTCTGCTTACTGATGTGGGGGAGCCAGAGAGTTTCCCAAATGCAATAAGGCACTGAGGAACAAATGGGTGAAGAAACATGGTAGCAAAACTGTGCAGAGACACAACAAAAGATTACTGTGCAGAGACACAGTGGATTGTACTATGCAGAGACATAGCAGGAGAATACTGTACAGAGATACAGTGAAGTGTGCTGTGCAGAGACACAGCTGACATGTCAACAAAGGAACGATGATCGGGACAAGCTAGAGTTGTGCAGAGACATAACCGGGATAACTGTCAGATGATACAGAGAACTACGATTGACTTGATCCCAACTCGAGGTACGTAGGCAGTCATACAGATGCAGCCA